>CAUYON010061524.1:0-53749 GCA_963573935.1 Arctocebus calabarensis
TTGGTATAGAAGGGACATTTCTCAAACTGATAGAGGCCATCTACAGCAAACCCACAGCCAATATCGTATTGAATGGAGTTAAATTGAAACCATTTCCACTTAGATCAGGAACTAGGCAAGGTTGCCTATTGTCTCCATTGCTCTTCAATATCGTAATGGAAGTTTTAGCCATTGCAATCAGGGAAGAAAAGGTCATCAAGGGTATCCACATAGGGTCAGAAGAAACCAAACTTTCACTCTTCGCAGATGATATGATTGTATATCTGGAAAACACCAGGGATTCTACTATAAAACATTTATAAGTAATCAAGTAATACAGCAATGTCTCAGGCTACAAAATCAACACCCATAAATCTATAGCCTTTATATATACAAACAATAGCCAAACAGAAAACACAGTCGAGGACTCTATTCCTTTCACAGTAGTGCCAAAGAAGATGAAATATTTGGGAGTCTACCTAACAAAGGATGTGAAAGACCTCTATAAAGAGAACTATGAAACTTTAAGAAAAGAAATAGCTGAAAATGTTAACAAATGGAAAAATATACCATGCTCATGGCTGGGAAGAATCAACATCATTAAAATGTCTATACTACCCAAAGCAATATACAATTTTAATGCAATTCCTATCAAAGCTCCATTGTCATATTTTAAAGATCTCGAAAAAATACTTCATATTGTATGGAATCAGAAAAAAACCTCGAATAGCCAAGACATTACTCAGAAATAAAAACAGAGCAGGAGGAATCACACTACCAGACCTGAGACTGTACTATAAATCAATAGTGATCAAAATAGCATGGTACTGACACAAAAACAGAGAGGTAGATGTTTGGAACAGAATAGAGAACCGAAAGATGAATCTAGCTACTTACCGTTATGTGATCTTTGACAAGCCAATTAAAAATATTCAGTGGGGAAAAGACTCCCTATTTAACAAATGGTGCTAGGTGAACTGGCTGGTGACCTGTAGAAGACTAAAACTGGATCCATACCTCTCACCATCAACTAAGGTAGACTCTCACTGAATTAAAGATTTAAACTTAAGACGTGAAACTATCAAAATATTAGAAGAAAGTGCAGGGGAAACTCTTGAAGGAATTGGCTTGGGTGATTATTTTATGAGGAGGACTCCCCAGGCAATTGAAGCAGTATCAAAAATACACTACTGGGACCTGATCAAACTAAAAAGCTTCTGTATAGCCAAGAACATAGTAAGTATAGCAAGCAGACAGCTCTCAGAATGGGAGAAAATATTTCCAGGTTATGCCTCCAACAATGGTTTAATAACCAGAATCCACAGAGAACTCAAACGTATTAGGAAGAAAAGAACAAGTGATCCCATCGCAGGGTGGGCAAAGGACTTGAAGAGAAACTTCTCTAAGGAAGACAGGTGCACGGCCTACAGACACATGAAAAAATGCTCACCATCCTTAATCATCAGAGAAATATAAATCAAAACTCCTTTGAGATATCACCTAACTCCAGTAAGATTAACCCACATGACAAAATCCCAAAACCAGAGATGCTGGCATGGATGTGGAGAAAGGGGAACACTTCTACACTGCTGGTGGGAATGCACACTAATATATGCCTTTTGGAAGGATGTTTGGAGAGTACTTAGCGATCTAAAAATAGACCTGCCATTCAATCCTATAATCCTTTTACTAGGTATATACCCAGAAGACCAAAAATCACATTATAACAAAGACATCTCTACCAGAATGTTTTTTGTAGCCCAATTCATAATTGGTAAGTCATGGAAGAAGCCCAAGTGCCCATCGACCCACGAATGGATTAATAAATTGTGGTACATGTATACCATGGAATACTATGCGGCCTTAAAAGAAAGATGGAGACATTACCTCTTTCATGTTTACATGGATGGAGCTGGAACATATTCTTTTTAGCAAAGTATCTCAAGAATGGAAGAAAAAGTATCCAATGTACTCAGCCCTACTACGAAACTAATCTATAGCTTTCATATGAAGGCTATAATCCAATTATAGTACAAGAATATGGTGAAAGGGGCAAGGGAGAGGAGAGGAGGGGAGAGGTTTGGTGGATGGAGGGTAATTGGTGGGACCACACCTACAGTGCATCTTAGAAAGGTATAGGTGAAACTTACTAAATGCAGAATATAACTGTCTTAACACAAAAACTAAGAAAATGCCATGAGGGCTATGTTAAACAGTTTGATGAAAATATTTCAGATTGTATATGAAACCAGTGCATAGTACCTCATGATTGCTTTAATATACACAGATATGATTTGATAAAAAATACTTAAAAAAAAAGAAAAAGAAAAAGAAACCAGGTTACATTGATTTCACCTGTTACATAAAGTCCCTCTTACAATCATCTTGAAAAACAGGGCTTTTTAAGGGGAATTTTCCCTGGTTGGACTTGGGTCTATGTGACCTGTGTCACATGTCATGGCTTCAGGATATTGTTTACTATAAAGGTGGTTTTGACCTTGTCTCTCGTGATGACCCTGTGCCCGTCTATGGACAATTCAGTTTTGTCAACTCCTGTGGCTTAGGATACTAGAAAACTGACAGAAAAGAACATTCTCCTGCTCCTTTTGTTACTTTCCTTGGGAAGGAATTCAGGTTTTAATTCCCCAAAAGCATGGATGGTTTTAAAGAGATAACTCATAAAATATTTTATTGCTCCTTTTCAGACTTTTTCCTCTATTAGAACCCCAGTTACACACAGAATTCCAATTTGTATTTTAAAACATCCCCAAATGACTTGTCTATGCATAAATATTTGAGAAGTGCTGTATTGAGCAGCTAAGTGGAGATATTGAGTAGAACATTATATTTAATAAATACTAGAGTCTGAAGTTAGGAAGAGAGCTCCAAGCTGGAGACACTTTCTGCCTTGTTGGAAGGTAGAATTTAAGCCATATGTACTGAGCAAACCTCAGCTTTCATTGATGCTAGAGAAATATATACACACTATTGAAGCCAATACTGTTACAAGTAGCATGAAAGGAATGTTTGACATGGGATCCAGTGATCTACAGATGGTGCCAAAAAAACACATACACATTTAAAAAAAAAACATATTGCAATTGTAATAATCAATACATTCCAATAACAAAAGATGAATACAAGTCATGTTTGACTTTCATAATTACAAGAGGTACTCAAAGCATATAAAACTATAATATATAATACATAGATAACACCTTGTACAATGTGTACACTTGACTACTGGACCATCACTTGGAAATGTATATCCTACAGCAACTTTGACCTTCTGAGCTTTAGATCCCTTATCTACAAAACAGATGTAAGCACACAGGTAGGGAAGAGTGTTGGGAAAATTACACAGAGTAATAATTTTCACTTATGTTTTGTATTTTGTAAAGCTTTTTACAAATATAAGAAGCTATTATCATTAGGCATGTGCTCATTATCATCTTCATGTGCTCTAGTTGTTTCTTAAACTTACTGATATTCTTAGAAGGTCAAAACTAGGAAGGGATCTAAATTTCCCTCCCAGATGTTTGGGCTCAAACTACGGGATAAACTTTGACAAAGTTTAGCTGGTAAACTGCCTGATGTACTTGAGTTATAAACCAAACATATAATCCAATGATGATGACCAATTTCAAATACTTTTCTACCAAAATACTGTATAGGAAGGGATGGACAGACCTGTAACAACTTTTTCCATCTTGACAAGCCATGATGTACAACAAATATGTAACATTACCTAAGAAAAGTGGGCTTGGTGTCCATAGCTCAATGAATAGGCGCCGGCCACATACCCGATGTTGGTGGGTTCAAGCCTGGCCTGGGCCAGCTAAACAACAATGACAACTGCAACCAAAAATAGCCCAGTAGCATTGTGACAGGTGCCTTTAATCCCAGCTACTTGGGAGGCTGAGGCAAGAGAATTGCGTAAGCCCAAGAGTTTGAGGTTGCTATGAGCTATGACACCATTGCACTCTACCAAGGGCAACATAGTGATGAGACTCTGTCTCAAAAAAAAAAAAAAAAGAAAAAGTGCTTGATCCTTCCACCCCCGCCCCAACCAACAAAAAAGAAATAGAAGCCAATATTCTAGTTGTCATTTGAAAAGGAAACAAAAACCAAATATTTATCACTTACATTTTCTACCATTTTCATTGTCTAAGTGGAGGTAACTAACTCTCTGAGTGCCTACTCTGTGTCACCCTGAAGGCTAGGTGTTCAGAGGAGGCCTGAACTTTAATTACTGTTACACTCATATTACAGCTAAAAGGGCACAGGTTCAGAATGAATCACACAGGTAGTAAATGGTAGAACAGGACTGGAGGTTGATCTGTTTGACTTGAATACACTGGACTTCTTTGTACTTATTAGGATATGTCCTGTGTGTATGGGGATGTGCCAGCTGAATGGATCCTTTATTACCCACATTCCAAGGTAAAATTAGTGTTCCTATGAGGATAAAGGAGAAGCCATGGAATTTTGGGATAAAGGGACATTTAAAAAACCATGTAAGGGATCCCACTCCCACCTGGTAGGAGACCTTCTCCTAGTAGGAGACCTTCTCTAGCTGCTGGTCAAGGTCACTGTGATAGGGCATGCCTTGAAGTCTTCCAAATACAGAGTGAAATCTGTGGGCCTAGAGCTCACAACTATTTCAACCCAGTTGTGTCTCTTCCTTGGGGCAGAGAGCCTGTGACAGTTGTCCCCACCTCTTTCAGTTGTTTCCCTCAAGGTGCAGGATGTGAATCCCTTCCTTTTGGTTCTCCTGGGAGCTGTTTCTTCTCATGCCAAGGTTCCTCCAGGTCTAGTTTCTCTGGATTCCCTCCAACATCTACTGGTGACATTTAAATCTGCCAAAGCATCTTGGCTATTACACAATTAAGTGTGTGAGCAACCTATAATCTTAGGAATTAATCTAAGGCACAAAAGGTAAAGGAGCCTTGCAAGTGGCACTGGAAACTATGTGGTTCACCCTGAAGAATCTGGTATGTCTTTCAAACATATGTTGTTTACTACATTGTATTTGTTCTCTTCATCCAATCCTTCAACATTTCTTTGATAATAAGAAGTAGCTGCATTTGGAGCATTTGACATTAGTATGTGCAGACATCTGTATGTACTCATAGAAACAAACAGACTTTAATTTTGTGCTTTTTATAAAAATCTATAGTATATTTATAGTAGGAAAAACTATGGTACAGTCAAAATGAAAGAAGTAGCCTTCTACTAGGACCTGACATCTAAAGGTCTCTAAGACATGTAATCAAGGAATAAAAGCAAGCTACAGAATTATACACATCATATGATGGTGCTATCTTTGTATACTTCTAATTCTCCATTTCTAAACATATCCCAGAGCATCAATCTATCTGTTCATAATTGTAAAATCTCAAAAAAACACCTAATAGTAATGGGTATTCCAATACATGATAATGGAGAGATCAGATCAACAGTGTATAAGAACTCCCTCTCCTTCCTTTGCTTATTATAATTCCAGCCAAGGCTCTCTATTTATTTGTTAAAAAAAATTTAACAATCATTTCTTTTTACCTCTAGAAGGTATTAAAGAACAAGTGCCCTCCAACTGTATAGCAAAATACAGCATGAAAATGTAAGGAACAGCATAAAGTGGGGAGTGGTTAATGGCCAAACTGTGATGTAGCTGATGAATTCAGAAAGGGGGCTGTCTATAAACAGAAATGGCCCGGGAAGACTTCCTGAGAAATGCAAGTTTCAGTGTCATCTTGAAGAATGGAAAAAAAGTGGATTAGCCAAGAAAAAAAGAGGCTGGCAGAGAGAATATGAGGCTGGGAAATGGGTGAAGAGAATCAGATAACTCAGGAAGCACCTGCAACGATGGGGGAAAGAAATGTGCTGTCAGTAACCCTTGTTACATGGTGACTGTGCACCAGGCTTGATGTGGGTGTCCCCAAGACTTACAGCATGCGCTGTCTTATTTTAATTTTTACAGCTTCCTAATTGGGTCATATTAGTATAATTTTATAAATGAAGAGGTTAAGTTAAACAATTATAGATGGAAAGCGGTAGAGCTAAGGGTCAAACCCAGAGCCGTCTGACTCCAGGCTCCTGCTTCTTCCCTCACAACACACTGGGACCCTAACCAGACAACTCTCCAGAGGGAAGGGATCCTGGATGTGAATTCTGGAGACAAACTTGGGATTATATTGGGACCTAGATCATGGATAATCTTAAATGTCAAGAAATTTGAGAATAATTTAAAGAAAGTTTTAAACAACAAAGAATTCAAATAGAACCTTTTGATATGAGTAACATTCGATGAAGAATATTCTGGGAATTTTATGCAAGATGGACTAAAACAGCAAGAAAATAGGGGTTGTAGACTAGACAGGAAACTATTCTTGTAATTTAGGAATAGAGATAGTTTATAATAGATAATAGTTGTCAGAGGATGGTGGACGATCTGGGCAACCCATCTCTCCAGTACGTTGTGCAACACTTCATCTGGCCTGTCAATGAAAACCAAATGCATTTAGAATGCAAATGACATTAACATAGTTGGAACAGATGATAGGCTATTACGCAACTCTGATTTATATAAATAGACAAAAGAAGAAAGCCTGGATTGTAAAAGGTAGACAAGACCACTTAGATAGCTTCTCAGGCACAGGATTTAAAAATGAATGCCCTTTTACCACCGATCTTTCTGTTGTTCATTAGTTCTCTAGGCTGGGCAAAAGATAGACACTACTACATAGGCATTAAAGAAATACTTTGGAATTATGCTCCTTCTGGTAAAAATATGCTCAGTGGAAAGCCTCTTTCTGAAGATCAGTAAGTAATACCTATCTATTGAAAAAATTATTGTCAGAAGCAAACATTGATAATTGTTACTCTTTGTGCTGAAATGATGATAAAGGAGTTTCTCATGATTGATGCTTTCAGAGTATGTATGCCATTAGAACTATCTTGTTTGTTTAGCATAAGCAAGGCATGGAAAGGAGTTATTAATATAAATCAGAAATTACTCTTTCCTGAGATGATTGCCACTCTTGCCCTCCTAACATGTTTTTTCACAGGTCACAGCTAATTCTGTGATTATCCCCAATTTTCTTTGCATGTACTCAAGTTACAAAACAACACTTTTCCTTCTGATGTGAGCGTAGCTATCTTCTTGATTCTTTTCTTCAGAAAATTGGAAGGGAGAAATCTAGAGGTTGCAAGTGGGGCTCTAATTTGTCGTGGTTCGTGGGCAAAACATTTAAGCTACCAACAAGTGCATAGATGTATTTAAATGTGTACACAATCCTAAGTCATGGGGATTTAGCTAATGCTTGAGCACTACAGTCTCAAGCAGGGTTTGAAACTTATATTCAGTTCAGTCTAAAGAATTTGTTATGTCCTTTAACCGAAATTCTACACATAATGCTGGCTACATGTGTGTTTGATCTCTTCACCCAGTATCTAATCTTTCTTCTCCTTACTTATAACAGTTTTTTAAAACTTTCTTCTCATTTTCTCTGGCATCTAGGTTTCGTCTAGCAAAATGAAGCTGTAAAGCTTCTAACTTCTAGTTTTCTTTAGCACTTTTTTCTTTCTAGTCAAAATTGGTTAAAGTTCTTTCTTTTGGTTTGCTTTTTTTTTGTAGGAACTTTCAATCCCAAAAATATCAACAAGGAAGTCAAGATAGGAAGAAATATGTTTATAAAAAGGCATTGTATTTTCCATATACTGATAATACTTTTCAAACAATCATTGAAAAACCATCCTGGTTGGGATTTTTAGGTCCAATGATTAAGGCAGAGACTGGAGACTACATTTATGTACATGTAAAAAATTTTGCTTCAAGGGCCTATAGTTTCCACCCTCATGGGCTCACCTACACTAAAGAAAATGAAGGTAAGTGGGTCCCCGCTTCTTATATTCCTGAGCTTTTGCACAATACCTCAGGAAAAGTAAGATGATCATGAACTGGTCAGCACTAGGAGCTTGGGGGAGTTTGGGTTGGACGCAGATTCTTACTTATCTTATCTCTAATGTTTATACCCAAGATGGTCTTTTCTCAGTTCTGCATCTTAAATGAGTAACAGCCCTTGTGCAATTCCTAGGAAAGACAGTACCCTTTCCCCCTCACTTGCCAAAAAAGAGACACCCATGAGCTAAAGTTTAGGTTTGCAGAAATTCTGTTCTGCTCTCGTCTCATTTCAATTTCCTCATGGGGGAGGATCGTCCTCTTGCAAACGTCAATATCAAGAGAAATTTCTGCTTTTCAGACAGAATCATCTCTCCCACACATCCACAGTCACCACTGTGTGATGATGTTGAAGAAAGGAAGAGAAAGCCAACCATAGGGTTTTGAGAGGTTTCAGAAGATAACAAGGAAAGTTAGGAAAGAGAACTTGGGCTTGTCTGTGGTAGAACATAGGCATTTTTTTCTTAGCATTTGAATTTTTTTAGTGAGAGTCTGGCATAAATCTTTAGAAAATTAGAACTTCAGTCCAACTTGATAAGAGTACCACTTATAAGATGGCTGCTCTTTTCAACAGAGGCTCTGTGAAAATGCAGGGCCTGGAAATCCCATATGCCATTCCATTCACTGGTATAATTAGTCACATTACATGACCATCTTTCACTGATTACTGCCTTTTAAACTATTACATGGTATAGACCCATAATGGGATAAATATTACCAAGAGTTTGTTTTTGTTTTTGTGTTTTTAAAATTAGCACTCAAAACTTAGACTGAGATTTGAAGATTCCCTAGGGGCACCACAAAGAAGCAGCTAGAAACAGGCTCTGAATGAAATCTTGGGCTCAGCAAAAACTGGACCAAGTCCCGAGGCCACTCCAGAGGGACAACTGGGCAGGAAGAAAGTACAGAAGTCAGTCAGTCACGAGGCAGCAAATTTCTTTGCATTTAACACGGAGCTGGTGGGTCCCAAAAGATTGAGAATGGAAAGTTGCTCATTATTGAATAAAGGAACTTTATCCATATTTAGCAGGATCCTGTATTTTAGGGGTGGGGGTGTGAGGCAAAATACTAGCCAGAAAAGAAGAAAGAAAACAGAGCAAGATTCCAAATTCAGAACTTAGGTAATAGCTCAGAGTAATGTGTGTCATACAGAGGGCCACCTTGTGACTACTGTGGGCTCTGTAGAGGTCACCCGATACCTCTTAATGCGCTGGGACACAAATCTGACTGGCAACGAGGAATATACAGAGGGTAACTCAAAAGTCTAGCCTTTACCTCCGGATCTGAGATCTAAGAACATGGTTGGTGCAAAATAAATATTTGTTGAAACCATCAGTAAGGCTGGTGATAGTCTGTTAGTAGACTGTTTCATTCCAATTTAGAAACTGCCAACAAACTGAGTATTTAGGTAAAAGCCAATTAAGAAGGACTTAGGGACACAGGAAACAGGGAGAAATGCATGTTTTGTTCTAGAAATACCGATTAACGTATATTTGTGACTTAATGGAGAAAGCTGGAGACATGTTCAAAATAGCGCTGTCCAGTGATTCCCGTAACCACAGTGCTGACTGTGATTTCTAGGTGCTATCTATCCTGATAATACCACGGGCCTACAAAAGGAAGATGACTACCTGGAGCCAGGGAAACAGTATACTTACAAGTGGTTTGTAGAAGAAAGGCAGGGGCCTGGCCCCAATGACAGTGACTGTGTGACAAGGATTTACCACTCCCATGTAGACACTGTGAAAGATGTGACTTCCGGACTTATTGGACCAATTCTGACTTGTAAAAAAGGTAACATATTTTTAAAAATTCATTGTAATAAAAGAGTCAGCCTGAATACACGGGCCTTCCCCTGCTCCTGTAGAAGAAATTTGCTATCAAAGGCTCTCTGTTTTCCTGCCTTGACCTTGATTCTCTCTGGTCAACAAAGGAAACACCATCTTGGACTCTGAGCACTAGATGGCGATCACAAGTTCAACCAGTAATCCAGGTTGGTCACTAGATGGTAGTCAAACCCAATGAATCTCATTTCAGTCTCCAACGCACAAAATAAATGCCATCTTTTCCTGTCCTCCAGAGAGGGCTGGAAGAGATAGGAAGAGGCCTTCTGCCTCTTTCCTACATATTGCATTACTTAGAATTGGGTCCAGGGGAAGTGTAAGATTTTCCATTTATGTTTTAAGGTGAATCAATTAGAATTACCAGTTTATTTTTTTAATTGACAAGTAATAATTGGACATAGTCATGTGATACAGTGACATTTCAATACGTTCAATATATAGTTAGCAGATCAGGGTACTTATTGTATCCATCATCTCAAACATTGATCACTTCTTTGTGTGGAAAACATTCAATATTTTCCTTCTATTTAAAATTATATAACACATTATTGTTGGTGATACTCACTTTACAATGCTATGGAACACTGCAACTTATTGCCTCTTGTACCCTCAACAGATCTCTGCCTATTCCTCCCTTCTCCTTACCCTTCTGGTCTCCAGTATCCTCTGTTGTACTTTTTACTTCAATGAAATCAACATGTCTTTTAGCTTCCACGTACCAATGCAGTGCAGTCACTTTCTATTGTTGATGTTTTTGATGTTAACAAAATGTCCCCCGGTTCCATTCGAGCTGCTGTCAATGACAGGATTCCATTCTTCCTTAAGGCTGAATAGTAATTCATTGTGTATTTATACCACATTTTCTTTATCTATTCATCTGTTGTTAGACAGTTATGTTGATTCTGTATCTTAGCTGTTGTGAATAGTGAGCAATCGTCATGGGGGTGCACATGTCTCTTCTATGTACTGATTTCCTTTCTTTAGGATAAATTCTCATGTGGTAGTTCTATGTGCAGTTTTCTTAGGAACCTCCACACCATTCCCCATAGTAGCTATACTAGTTTTCATTCCCAACGACACATGTGTAAGTTCCCTTTTTTCTGCATTCTCACAGCATTTTTTTTTTTTTGCCTTTTTAATTATAGCCATCCTAACTGGAGTGAGATGATACCTCATTGAGATTTTGATTTGCATTTCTGATGATTGGTGTTGTTAAGCATTTATTCATCTATTTACTGGCCCTTTATATGTCTTCTTTTGACAAATGTCTGTTCAAAATTTGAACATTTTTAAATTCAGATTGTTTGGTTTGGGGAGGTTGTTGTTGTTTTGCTGTTGAGATGTTGAATTCCTTATGTATTCTGAATGAGTAGTTTACAATTTTTTTCTCCCATTCTCTAAGTTTTCTTTTTACTTTATTGACTTCTTTTCTTTGCTGTGAAGATTTTTAATTTTATATAATCCCTTTTTTTTTATTTTGTTGCCTGTGCCTTTGAGGCCTTATTCATACAATCTTTTCCCAGACCAAGCTGAAGCTTTCCCCTATGTTTTCCTCTAGCAGTTGTATCATTTCAGCTTTTACGTGAGGTCTTTGATTCATTTTTGAGTTAATGTTTGTGTAGAATGAGAGGTGAGGGACTAGTTTCAATCTTCTGCCTATGGATATCCAATTATCAATTTATTTTACAGCAAAATAATTTTTGCAAGGAAGAAACATTACTGTTATGTTTCTAACTTGCATCACATAGAGTTTTATATTTTGATTTAATTCATTATAGTAAGATTAATGAGATGAAAGGACTAAGTTAATTATGAAGTTGATTAGAAGTTAGTATTGTATTTCCTAAGATAATCAAAGTTTAAAACTTTATTGAGAAAGGAAGAACAGAGAGAGGGAAGGAGCGAGGGGGTGGGGTCTTGGTGTGTGCCACACCTTTTGGGGGCAGGACACGATTGTAAGAAGGTCTTTACCCAACAAATGCTATCAGTATAACCTGGCTTCTTGTACCCTCAATGAATCTCCAACAATAAATTAAAAATTTAAAAAAAATTACATGAGATTAAATGAACTAAAAAAAAACTTTATAACAACAAACAGTTCACCACTTTAACAAAGGGAGTTTACTATAACAAACACGTATAGTCTCAGGGTTACAGATTACATTCTTTTCTTTGGGAGATAACTTTTAAAACCAACTTTGTAACAGCTCTTTGCTCTTTTTAAACTTGCAAAGAAGACAATTGCATGAAGACAAGATGAAAAACAATTGCCTATTAAACTTAAGGATATCTGGTCTGAATGTTTTCAGATTTTCTCCCTTTTCTTTTTAAACTACAAAGTAACTTAAGAGTTTGCTTCTCAAAGGCAAGTACGTGAACTGCCTTCAACAGTTCTCATTTACAGTTATTCTCATTATGTCCTGTGGCTTCAAATCTGACAATAATTTCATATCATCATATTTTTATTTTTTAGATATGTTTAGTTATAAGAACAACTATTATAGTAATTTATTTCCACTCCCACAGAGTGATCTTATCCATTCTGAGTCTTTGTTTTCATCCATATGCTAATGAGTCTGAAATCTATAAATTCTGTCCAACTCCTCTATTGGTAGTCAGGTCTGGCAACCTGGTGCCTCCACGTGGGTATTCCATTAGTGCCTAAATCTTATTTTATTCCAAAACCCCTCATCTGTTCCTGTCCTGAATCCTTCCTTCCTTCTGTGTTCCCTCTCTTGGGGGATGGCCTCACAGCCTCCATCTAGCCCCTGGAGACAGAACCTGGTATCATTCTTTATACCTCCCTCACCCTCATCTCCCACCAAACACATCACATCAGTCAAGTCCTGCCCACATCACTTCCTACACTTCACTGGATCAGTTCACTTCTCTCCAGCTCCACATAGACTGTAACCTCTGCTCTGCCAATTTCTTCCCCTTTCAATTCATCTCTACTTGGTTTTCTGTTGAGGGTTGAGGGTGGGAGGATGGTTCTGGGAGGCAAGCTGACTCTGTCACTCCTTTGCTTAAAATCCTTCAACGACTGCTGATTATTCTGGTGAGAAAGTGCCAACTTCTTTTCTCTTAATTGCTGCCTTGAGTCTTTTCTCCAGACAGACCCCAGCAAATGCCTACTCATTCTTTGGGTATCAACTGAAGTCCCACTGCCTTCAGGATTCTTTTCACAATCAAGATTTAGTTAGCCACCTCCCCACTTCTCTGGTCTTTTCCTGTATAGGACTTTAAACACTATATTGTATTATTTACTAACAACCTTCACTCTTGATTATAAGTTCTGCAAGGGTAGAAACCTATCTTTTTTTTTTTTTTTTTTTTTGAGACGGAGTCTCACTATGTCATCCTGGGTAGAGTGCTGTGCTGTCACAGCTCACAGCAACCTCAAACTCTTGGGCTTAAGTGATCCTCTTGCCTCAGCCTCCTAAGTAGCTGGGGCTACAGACGCCCATAACAACGCTCAACTATTTTTGTTGTTGTTGTTGTTGTAATTGTCATTGTTGTTTGGGAGGCCCGGGCTGGGTTTGAACCTGCCAGCTCCTGTGTATGTGGCTGGCGCCCTAGCCGCTGAGCTATAGGTGCCGAGCCTAGAAACCTGTCCTGTTCACTTTTGTAAACTGACCACTCACCAAAGTACCTAACACATTTGTTGAATAGAAGCGCAAATGAATAAATTAATTAGTATGAACTTGAGGAAGCACACATTTTGAGAGTTTGTACATTGAACAATCTCCTATGATAATGGTTATCAGATGTGGACACTCCAGAAAGTTATTGATTTAAAGATAAGTATAAATTCTCATATGAGTTCATATGTATAATGTGCTTTTTAAAGTTTTGTGTAATCCCACATCACAAACATTTACTTTCTTCATATGTCCTAAGCATTAACCAAACTGTAGGTTGTAAAAATAGTTGCATCTTTAACAATGGCTCTGATTATTATCTATATGAAAAAGAAGACATTTCTTCTTTTTGTTTCAGGAACACTGAATGGAGACACTGAAAAAAATACCGATGAGTCATTTTTTCTGACATTTTTTATAGTCCAGGAAACCAATAGCTGGTATATAGATGAAAATACTCACGCATCTACTGACTCTGGCAAAGTTAATACTAGTGATCCTGGCTACGTGGCGAGCAATACCATGTACTGTAAGATTAAAAGAACTTTCTCTTTCATAATATCTTGTAATTCTAATCTCTATGTTCCTAATTAGTAACTTCCCTTTGCTCAAGTTTGTTTAATAGAGTTTCTAATTTTTGGTGTTTCACTCAGGGTGTACTCAGACAAGCAAGTCAACTAGTGAATCTTGCTTATTTTCTAAGTTTTGCAGCAAGCAAAATTTGGCAAATGCATTTTGTCTTCTGAAGTCTGATATTGGTTTAAAATAGATGGTTAAAAACATAGGAAAGATGTATTGTTGAGGTAATGAAATACTATGAAAGAACAAAGACGTAACTGACTAGATATTTTATGGAAAGATGTTTTTATCTAACAGAATTTTTCAGAAAAGATGTTCTCAGAGTCTCAATCACCTCTATCCTCGCTTTCTCCTGTTATGAACTTTTCCTTCTAGCTTTTCTCCTTTTCACTGCTTCTTGCCTTTCCACTTCCCTTTTCTCCTCTTGTCTCTAAACCTTTGTGTTCCCCTCACTTCTAATCATAAATGCTGTGGATGAGACGTCCTCCTTCGTCGCAAAACACAAATCAAATTTTGTAGATCAGGTGTGAGCATGATGTTGACACTGTGGGGTTTAGCTACTAAGGAAATGCATAGAATTTCTACCATGTGGCACTGATGTACCATGCTTGATTGGTTAATATATATTTATTTTTAGCCATAAATGGATACATATATGGAAATCTGCCCAATCTCATCATGTGTGCAGAAGACAGGGTCAGATGGCACTTCGTTAGCATTGGCGGTGGGGTTAACGCACATTCCATCCATCTCCACGGACAAACTCTGATCTCCCGGAATCACAGAAAGGACAACATTATGGTCTTCCCTGCCTTGTTGGAAGATGCCTTCATGGTGGCCAAGAGCCCTGGAGAGTGGATGCTGGGCTGCCAGATACATGGTAGAGATTTATTACTTTTGAATAATACAGGGTCCAAGAACTTCCAAGGTTACAACCATTGCAAACGTCTCCTCTTACAAATGAAGAAATAGATATCCAGGAGGGTGATACAGTTTCTTTGGGAAATAGTGATGGAACCCTGGTCCTTGACAACTTTTTTACTCTATAACAATAAACTCTTCTAGGTATAAAAGATGTTGCTTTTATAAAAATCCCTTTACAGTCATTAGCTTGTGAGTCTCACAAGAAACCTGACTATCAGATAAAGCAGGTATTTTTTTTTTTTTTTGAGACAGAGTCTCATTTTGTTGGCCTTGGTAGAGTGCCATAGTGTCATAGCTGACAGAAACCTCAAACTCTTGGATTCAATCCATTCTTTTGCCTCAGCCTCCCAAGTAGGTGGGACTACAGGCGCTGCCACAATACCTGGCTATTTTTAGAGACAGGGTCTCACTTTGGCTCAGGCTGGTCTTGAACCTGTGAGGTCAGGCAGTCCATCTGTCTTGGCCTTCCAGAGTACTAGGATTACAGTTGTGAGCCACCATGCCCGACTCAGAGCAGTTTATTATTACAGGATTTTTTTTTTTTACCTGAGGAAACAAGTTTTAAGAGATTAAAACACTTGCCCCCCAATTTTATAAGAAGTAGAGCCAAGAATTATGCAGAACCGAGTAATTCTAACTCATTATTCAGTAACCCTTCTTATTTTAATTTATTTCCTCCCTCAATCACATTCTCATTTAATAATAGAATGGTCAGTTACCAAATTACTGATCTTTTCTATTCTTAAATAAAACCAGATTCTATATGATTGTGTAAATATTTTCTTTTTCAATCAGAAACCCAAATTATCATTAGTTTTAAAGAATGTAACTTTATTTTTTGGGTCCAAAAAATGGAGTTTACTTCTTTTATCAAAACCTTTCCTTTCTTAAGTCCTAAACTTTTGCTAGTACCATGTTTCGGTTAATTATTCAAACAACTAAACGACAAGTATTTACCAGGATTTCCTACATGGTGGGTCCCTCCCAGGGCAGTGGGAAAAAGAAGGACCATTCATGGCTATTATAATTTAAGAACAGAATTTAGTGATGAAACGATTGTCCCTTAAAATGCAATATCGGTTTCAGGCTAAAATGTATGGTCAGTGACATCCAATCTTTAAGCCAGGTCTTCCCATCATTTGTGGAAAGACCTGGCTTTGCAGAGGGGCAGCCCTAGATGCTGGGAAGATGGACCCCATTATTTTCTACTTCACCCCCCCTTTCTGTGTCTTTCTATAGCATTTTTATTTTTTAATTTACTTCCAGTCTTTTTTATTTGTAGTAATTATGAAAATATGCGAAGACATCTTTGCTGGAAAGAATGGCAAGAAGAAAGCAAGCAAAGAAAGAGGGTGGGATGGAGGGAGAGAGAAGCAAGGACAGACAGACAGACAGACGGAGGGAGGGAGGAAGACAGGGAGAAAAATTAGGTGGAGGGAGGAGGGCAGTAAAAGTGAAAGAATCTAGGGCGGTGTGCTGGAGTCGACTCATAAGGCCCGAGATTGCTGATAGTTAAATAATCCAGCCAGTAAACTCAGTAGCTCCAAAATGGCCACAGTAGGAAGAGTTACACCACAAAAATTGGCATGCAAACCAGATTTTGTGTTTGGTTGGGGGAAGCTATTTTAAAAACGCACCGTTAGTATAACCCTACTCCACTACCATCCTACTTTCCTCCTCAGAGAGTAAGCACTGCAAGGCATGTACTTGCAAACCTGTTTACCGTGTATGGACATGTCAAAATGACAATGCATAGCCATGTTTTCTGTTTTATGTAAATAGATCACACGCAGATAATATTCTGTTGTTTGCTTTCATTGCTCACCATATTGAATTCTTGAAGTTTCTTTCCCTACATTCCTTATACATCTTATTCTTTTAACGGTTGGCCTGTTTTCCATATTTTGGATGTACCCTAATTTATTTAACCATTTGCCTACTGGTAGGCATTTAAATTGCTTCTACTTTTTTTGTTCGGTAACAATGTTAATGCCTTTTTATATGCTTATGTATGTGCCAAAATTTCCCATGGCTAAATATCAAGAAATGAAATTATGTCATAGAAGGGCTTTTAATTTTAACAAATATTACCAAATTATCCTCCAGAAGGTCTGTGCTAATATACGCTCCCATCAAAAGTGCTCTAAAATCAAAACGTAGGACTGATGTCATAGAAATGTATTTGCCTTGATTTTCTTCCTACTTGAGAATTTGTTCATCTAACAAGTCAGCTAATTCATTAGTGACTGATAGTAGCAATTTCATATCCATGAGGGAAAATATTCTTGACCAAATAGACTCTCAAATTCTTCCCAGCATGTAGGTGCCATCTCCACCTAGGACTTGGCCCATAGCTCGTTCCTGATATTATCCTCTAACAATACATGACCCTTTAATATTCGTTTCTGCATCTTGGTTTGAATACAAGTATCATGCATTTTAAATTTGTATATAGATTTCGTACATTGAATTTCTGAAAGAAATGGAAAGCTTCAATATCATTCTCTAAAATTAAAAATTTAGATGGACGGAGACAATTTGATTTGTGTTTTAATAACATTCTCTATTTGGGTTTACTGTTTTCCAGAGAGTCTGCAAGCATTTTTCAAAGTAAAGAATTGCCACAAACCTTCAACGAATGTTTCTGGGACAGAGGTTATACATTACTATATTGCTGCTCAGGAAATTCTTTGGCACTATGCACCATCGGGTATAGATTTCTTCACTAATAAAAATTTAACGGCACCGGGAAGGTAACGATTCACTGGTTGCAATATTTATGGTTAAGAAAAAGATAATTGAAACTTTTCATCAACCCCATTACTTCTAAAAATGATTTTAAAATGCTAATAAAATAAATATGGAAAAAGAATTGTATCAAAATTGGAAAATATCAAAACCAAATTCTTTTCTAAATGCCTTGGCAGCCAATGTAAAGGAAAAATCCATTGCTCATCTTTTTTCTATTACTAAACTTAAAATGAATTTATTTTATACTTATGAAACACTTCAGAACATAGTGGGCAATGTCGTTACTAGCAATTTTTTGCAGATTTTTTTTTTTTTTTTTTGCCAGGGCTGGGTTTGAACCCGCCACCTCCATCATATGGGGCCAGTGCCCTAATCCTTTGAGCCACAGTGCTGCCCAGTTAATAGCAATTTTATAAAACTTTAAAAACATTCTTCATATATTCCCTTCTAAAATATGAAAACATAATTAAATTGTTTTACGTGATATCCTTTAGTCATATAAAGGATTTTCAACGTTAATTTAGTTTATTAAACATTAATTAATAACACCTCAGAATATATTAGCAATTGCTGTTATAAGGACCAAAAACTAGGTGCAAAATGTGTGCGCGTGGCATCAGCATTTAAAAGTGGGCAAGAGGTGTTTCTGATAGTGCATTTGCTAAGTATATTTACAAATTTGAAGACCACAGGGGTTTTAATCCTTCTGGTCCATGGAAGAAACGTTGCATGTCAGAAAAATTCCCAGTACTAAAACCACAGAAAGTAATTATTTCCCATGAGATTTATTTTTCTCTCATTCACTCTCAGAAAATTTGAGAAAGCTGAGATTATAATGTCAAGTGAATATTTTCTCTTCTTTTTCTGTTGATATAAAACGTGTGCATATTCATGGGACACATGTGCTATTTTGATAGATGCATGCGATGTGTAATGATTAAATCAGGGCATTTAGGATATCCATCACCTCAAACATCTCTCATGTCTTTGTATTGTAGCATTTCAAATTTTCTTTTCTAGTTATATTATTAAATATATATACGTTGTTGTTAACTATAGTCACTCTGCTATCAAACACTAACCTTATTTCTTCTATGTTCGTATCCATTGAAACCTACGGCCTTCTGGTTTCAAGATTGCTCTTTTTTTAAGAGCCAAAGTAGGCAAGAAATGCTTCATCTTTCTCTGTTACACCCCTTTTAATGAAAAGATTTCTTCTATAAGGTTTGGATTCAACCAAAGATCCCACTTGGAGACCTAGAATCTTAAAGCTCTAGGTTCCCCATCTCTGAATAAGAGTATGAAATGTTAATCTTTCTGTGCCTGGCTTCATTTAATCAACATAATGACCTTCAGTTCTAAACTTGTTGCTGCAAATGACAGGATTTCATTCTTTTTTGAAGCCGAATAATAGTCCACTGTGTACATACCCCATTGTCTCTATCCATCTTTCTTTTGGTAGAAACTTAAGTTTCTGTATCTTGATTCTGTATCTTGGCTATTGTGAAGAGTGATGCAGTAAACGTGGGATGCAAATGTCCCCTGGATACACTGGCTTCTTTCCTTGGATAAGTACCCAGTAGTGACATTGCTAGAGAGCATGGTAGTTCTATTTTTAGTTTTTGATGAGCTGTCATGTTGTTTTCCATAATGGCTACACTGAATTACATTCCCAGGAACACTGTGTTTGACTTCTCTCTTCTCTTCATTGTTGCTGGCATTTTATTTTATTTTATATTAGTTGTTATTTATTTATTTGTTTGTTTATTTATTTTGTAGAGACAGAGTCTCACTTTATCGCCCTCAGTAGAGTGCCGTGGCATCACACAGCTCACAGCAACTTCCAAATCCTGGGCTTAGGCAATTCTCTTGCCTTAGCTTCCTGAGTAGCTGGGACTACAGGCGCCCACCACAACGTCCGGCTATTTTTTTTTTACAGTTGGGCCGGGGCCAGGTTTGAATCTGCCACCCTTGGTATATGGGACTGGAGCCCTACCCACTGAGCCACAGGCACCACCCTATTTTAGTTTAGTTTAGTTTCGTTTTTGATGGTAGCTAGTCTATCCAGGACAAAATTATATCTCCTTGTGGTTTTGATTTTCATTTCCCTGATGATTATTGATAGTGAGCATTTTTTCATATGCTTTTTGGCCACATTTAGATCCTTTGCCTACCTGTTAATGAGACTATGGGGGTGGGTTTCACTGTTATTTGAGTTCCTTGTACATCTGTGTTTTACTCCCTTGTCAGATGGATAGTTTAAAATCTTTTCACTCTTTGGACTATTTCCTTTGTTATGCAAAAACATTTTAGTTTAATATAGTCCCATTTCTGTATTTTTGATTTTGTTACTTGTGCTTTTGAGGTGTTAGCCATAAAATCTTTGTTTAGACCAATTTTAGTTAGTTAGTTCTAGGTAGTTTTATGGGTTTAGGTCTAATAGTTAAGTCTTTCATCCACTTTGAGTTGATTTTTGCATATGGTAAGAGATAGGGGTATAATTTCATTTTCTGCACACTGGCATCCAGTTTTCCCAACAGCATTTATTGAAGAGGGTGTCCTTTCCCCAGTGCATGTTCTTGGCACATCTGTCAAAAATATTTTGGCTGTAAATATGTGGATTTATTTCTAAGTTCTCTATTCTGCTCCATTGGTCTACATAGCTATTTTTATAACAATATCATGCTGTTTTGGCTATTATAATTTTTGAGTGTATTTTAAAATCAGGTAATGTGATGCCTCTAGCTTTGCTCTTTTTACTCAGTATTTCTTTGACTGTTTGGGGTATTTTATGGTTTCAGATGAATCCAATTACAGGATTCTTTTTCCTGTTTTGTGAAGAATGTTATTGGTATTTCATATGAATTGCACTGAATCTGTAGATTGCTTTGGGTAGAATTGTCATTTTAAGGGGCAGCGCCTGTGGCTCAATGAATAGGGCACCAGCTGCATATATAGAGGGTGGCAGTTTCAAACCTGGTCCTGGCCAAACTGCAACAAAAAAAATAGCCAGGGTATTGTGGCAGGTGCCTGTAGTCCCAGCTACTTGGGAGACTGAGGCAAGACAATTGCTTAAGCCCAAGAGCTGGAGGTTGCTGTGAGCTGTGACGCCACCGCACTCTACCGAGGGCACAAAGTGAGACTCCGTCTCGAAAAAAACAAACACAAAAAAAGAATTGTCATTTTAAGAACATTAATTCTGATCATAAGCATGGGATTCTTTCCATTTATCTGTGTCCTCTTCAACTTCTTTCATCAATAGATTATAGTTTTCTTATTGAAATCTTTTTTCTATATGGTTATATTTATTTCTAAATATTTGATTTTTTGGATAGCTGTTGTGAATGGAATGGCTTTCTTAATTTATTTTTAAGCTAGTTTGTTATGGGTATATAGAAACACTTTTGATTTGTGTATGTTGATTTTGTGTTCTGTCACTTCATTGAATTCATTTATCCATTCTGAGAGTTTTTTGATGGAGTCCTTTTATTAACCTCAATTTAACTTCCTCCTTTTCTAGTTTGGATGCTTTTTATTTCTTTCTCTCTTGTCTGATTGCTCTGGCTAGGACTTCCAGACCGGTGTCAAATAGGAGTAATGAACATGGGCATCCTTGTCTTATTCCACTTCCTAGAAGAAAGGTTTTCCCCATTCAGTATAATGTTGGTCATGGCATTATCACATAGGTCTTTATTACGTTGAGGTATATTCTACGCCTGATTTGTTAAGAGTTTTTATTACAAAGGAATGCTGAACTTTATAAAATACTTTTCCTGCATTGTCTGGAGATAATTGTATGGTTTTTGTACTTTGTTCTGTCAATGTGCTGTATCACCTTTATTGATTTGAGTATGTTGAATCTTACTTGCATCCTGCTTAATCATGGTGTATTCTCCTTTTGCATTGTTGGTTTGCTAGTATTTTGTTGAGAATTCTTGTATATCATCAGGGTTATTGACCTGTAGTTTTCCTTTTTGGTTGTGTCCTGGTCTAGTTTTAATATTAAAGTTATACTGATCTTATAGGATGAGTTAGGCAGAATTTCCTCATGTTCAATTGTTTTGAATAATTTGAGAATAATTTTAAATAATAATTTGGTGGTAGTATTTTATAAGCTTGGTAGAATCCACCAGTAAGGCCAACTAGTTCTGGCTTTTCTTTGTTGGGAGATTTTTCATTACTGATTCAACCTTATTACTCATTATTTGCCTGCTTAGGGTTGTTTTTTTCAACACTTTGAATGTGTCATCCCATTTTTTGCTAGCCTGTACAGTTTCTGCTGAGAAATCTCTTGTTATTCTGATGAAGATCTCTTTACATATGACTTGATACTTTTCTCTTGCTCTGTTTAGAGTTTTCTCCTTTCTCTCTTTGTCTTTGATTTTTGATAGTTTGATTAAAATGTGTCTTGGAGAAAAAAAGACTTTTTTGAGTTGATCTATTTAGGCATCTTTGAGCTTTCTCTGTCTGAATGTCTCTATCTCTTACAAGACTTGAAAAGTTTTCAGCTAATATTTTGTTAAATATGTTTTCTATAATGTTTTCCCATCTCTTTTCCTTCAGGAACACTCAAAATTTAAATATTTGGTCACTTTATGATGTTCCATGTGTCACATAAGCTTGTCTTTATTCCTTCTATTTTTTTTCCTTTTTTATTTTGTGCATGAGTATGTTATTTAAAAGACTGGTCCTCAAGTTCAGAAATTTTGTCTTCTGCTTGATCTAATTTATTACTGGAATACTCCATCAATTTTTTAAAACTTATTTATCAATTCCTCAGTTCTAGGATTTCCATTTGGTCGCATTTTATAATATTTGTCTCTTTGTTGAATTTCTCATTCTGAACATAAGCTGCTTTTATTATTTCCTTGTATTATTTGCATTCTCTTATATCTCACTAAACTAGTTTAATATCATTATTTGGAATTATTTTTCAGAAATTTCAGAAATTTCTTTTTGGTTAGAATATGTCACTAAAGAACTATCACTCCCTTGAAAGTGGCATTTTTCCTTGCTTTTTCATGCTTCTTTATCTTTACATTGATATTGTGCATCTGATGTAACAGCCACTTCTTTCAATTTTTTGGCTTAGCTTTCATAGGGAGACTTTTTCCTACAAATGTGTTTACAGCATTGAGTGTGTCGGTTGCTTAGTCTGGCATGGGATTATCTACTCAGTTTTGGTCCTTCCATGTGAATGTGCCAGGTGTGTTTGGTCCTCTTCTCACATTTTAAGTTCATCATTAAATTATTCTTTCTGTGTAATGGAAATTTGATGTCAATTGTCAGAAGGATAACTGAGCTTAAAGCAAAAATTAAAATGAGAGTTAGGTCTCCCTCTCATTCTATATTGGCTAAAATACATATGAATTAATAAATTCTTTTATTTTGCTTGATTCTCTTGGCTCTAAAATTCTATGATGTCTGAGCACAGCAAGTACCACTTTACTGTTAGGAAATACTTTATCTCAGAGGGCTCTTTTTCTAATCATAATTTGAAAAATAACAATGGTATCTCTCTCCTCAATGTTAACACGTCTCTGCAAATAGTTGTTATAATAGCAATATTTGTTTTTACCTGCCTGAAAGTAATCAGATGTCATGTCTTTTTAATTCTTATTCCACCAGAACATTGTCAAACAAATGACTTAGATACACATGGATAATTATATGCACATGCATAGGGTAAAGACTAAAAGGATATCTAGAGACAATATTGTTTTGGTGGTTATATGTAAACGGTGGAATTGTGGACATTTTAATTATCTTTGCTGTATTTTTTCTTCTTTTTCAAATTGTAGGCTAAAAGCATGTGTTACTTTTATAATCAAAATAAATACAAGTATTCTCAAGCAGAAGTGTTTGGATTCTTACTTTCTTTTCACACGATCACTGCAAGCATAAGCGTTCCTTGTATATCTGCTTTCTCTGCACAGTGAATCCCAAGTATATTTTGAGCAAGGCCCAACAAGAATTGGAGGAACTTACAAAAAACTAGTTTACCGTGGATACACAGATGCTTCCTTCCGAACACAGACGGCCAGAGAAGAACATCTGGGAATTCTTGGTAAAATTCTATTCATAGCACGTGGGATTATAAACCATTTATACATATTCTGTGCAATCAAAACAGTATTCACCAACTCAGTTCTTGATGGTTTAAATGTAATGTTATATAACCTTATGAAATCAATATGTTGATTCATCCAATGATTTTAATGACATTCTGTTGTCCCTATAAATCCAATCAGATAAGGATCCTCACTTGGACCCATTACTGGGTTCATGCACCATCGTCTTTTTAATTTCTTTCTAAAAGAGCTTATCCAGGTAACACAACCTGACAACTTTCTTTATGACTCTTCATTTCTAGGCCCTGTCATTAAGGCAGAGGTGGGAAAGATCATCAAGGTCACTTTCTACAACAATGCTTCTGTGCCCCTCAGCGTACAGCCTCATGGACTGCGCTACAGCAAGAGCAATGAAGGCTCATTCTACAAAACGCCCGGGGGAGGTGAGTGGCACTCAAGTGAGCCACGCTGCTGTATAAAGTCAGCAGAAAATAAAACTCCTTGTATTTTATTTTATTTTTTTCTATGAAACTCTTTTTTAAATTGTTGTGCAGCCTCGTTGATCTCGTCGTAACAGCTGTGTATACTGTTTTGTGGCAGAGCTACTTTTCTTCAGCCCTATCCAACTGTCACCAAGGTGCTAGCTACACAGTGAGCAAGGGACAGTCCCTGCTCTCAGAGATTTTACGGTCTCAGTGAGGATGCTTATGATCTTGGGTCTTATTTTCTAAAGGTTTATTTCTTCCTAGGCACCCCTCCTCCCTCCTCACATGTAAATCCTGGCACAAAATTTGTCTATACGTGGGAAGTTCCAAAAGACGTAGGTCCCACCTCCACGGACCCCAACTGCTTGACCCGGCTTTACTACTCTGCGGTGAATGGGACAAAAGACACTAACAGTGGCCTCGTGGGGCCTCTCCTTGTGTGTAGGAGTGGAAGTCTTGAAAAGAATGGCAAACAGGTGAGTCAAGAAGCCTATGTCCGGGTAGTCTCAGGAGAGGTGCCCTTGCAGAGAAGGATGATGCCTCCGGTCACAGGCACCAGGACTTTCAACTTCTGTGTGCTGATGTCTTCAATTCTATTCTTTCCTCAACTCCAGACCTGTATCCTCCTCGGTCCAATGGCCCCACCATGACCACACCAGGTGGATGGTCATGAGACTGAGGAGGATACAGGTCTAGAGTTGAGGAAAGAATAGATGTCCTACAGATATCTCAAGACCAGTTGAGCCCCTAATCTCCTCCTGGACAGCCACTTACTCTCCGCCCTCACCTCTTCTGTCTCTTAGTGATATCACCGAATCTTGGACTCCCGTCAACAACTCCTTCTTTCTCAGCTGCATATTAATCACTAACTCTCCGATACTACTGCCTTATTTTAGGCATTGCCATTTCTTTCCGAGTTTCTTCAACCTCCTGACCTTTGTCTTCACGCTTATCCTGCTTCAATGGGACTAGTCCACATTCCTCCTGACAAATCTGATTATAGCGCTCTGAAAACACACAAAAAAATCACCCCACATTTCCTGGCTGAGAAGCCACACCTGGGACTCTGCCAATCCCTCCAGATTCATGTCCCCTCCCACCCTTATACTACAAAATTTACTTTTTCTAATTGGCAAATTAGAGTTGCAATATGGCAGAATTAGTTCCTTAGGCCCTGAGTAAGGAAGGCTCTGCACAGCTCTGATTCTCTCGTCTTCTCTCTGCCATTTTATCTGCCAAAAGGGGAGACATTTTTAAAACTCAGTCTCAGGGCCCCTTCCTGTGATCAATATTCTCTGACTAAAGTTAGTTGAGGCTCTTGCAAGTCACCATAGTTCCTTGGGTATGTTTGTGTTAGAGCATTTATCCATGCAATTATTTTTACTGGCCTGTCTCTCCCAGTAAACCATAAGTTTCTAGAAAGCATACATAAGGTTTTTGTTAATTTTTTGTAACAACCACAGAACCTGGCATGCAGTCGGTGTTTAATAAACGCTTGGTGAATGAGTTTTCTTTTTCCCTCAGTCATAAGTATACTAATATCCAAGTTCCTGTCTATATTTATATAAAAATTCATATGTAATAAAGCCTTATAAATTCATATAAATGTGTATAGTTAAATATATTATTTAAAACTATGAATATATATTTATATTCATCTATATAATAAAAGTCATATTAGTAGCTCAATAATTATTATAGTACATAATGGATTTTATGTTTCATATACAAATATATGTATGGACATTTAATTTATTAAAACCCCTAAAAATACAGACTGTCTAGAGTTACAAACTATTTAACTTACTTCCCCAGAGCATCTATGTTAAAAGTCACCGTAAATATCTGTGATTAAATAGTTTAGTTTCTGAGATTTAGATGTAATGATCTCCAGAGTAATTTTTCTATGAAAAAAGCCAGAGAGATTTTTCTCAACTTCTGACTTCTACAATAATCCATTTGCTGGGAATCGTGCCTTTCTATGAAATGTCCACACTCGGGAAATCAATTGATTTGATTTTCCAAAAGTGTATATGGCCCACTCTATAGTATAGTGAAAAATCCTGGCTGACCAGATTATGAATACGGACCATCCATAAACGTGTCTATTCCTTTTTCTACTTTTCATCTGCAGAAAGGAGTAGACAGAGAATTTTACCTCCTGGCCACAATATTTGATGAAAATAAAAGTCTTCTGTTGGATGAAAATATTAAAACATTTATTACACAGCCTGAAAATGTGGATAAAGAGGATTCATCCTTCCAAGACTCTAACAAGATGTACTGTAAGAGGACTTTTACCTTACAAGATATATGCTTTAAACATGTATTTAATTTTGCTTTGCCGAAAAAATTACAAATTAGGAGAGACTTACATTTCCCCACAACGCTTGGCCAATACATCTTATGTTTCCTTGAAATAGAATTTCACAATAAGAATATGATCTGCTAGGGTAATTATCTTGAATTTAAATAACCAAATATACTTACCAATATCTTTTTGGTACAATACATTGTTTTATCTCTAGCTAAATGTGAAATATAAAAATCACGTATTTCTCTGTTGCTAAATTTGTAGAATGGGTGAGGCAGTGTGTTAGTTGAGCTGGTTGGGTGGGTAGGTGGGTAGTTTGCTGGTTGCTGGTTTTGGAAGACTATTATACAGTGTGGTGGGGAAAGGGTTAGTCTGGGATCGGGAGACTTGGACCCTGGTTTTAACAGTTCTGCTCACTGGCTGAGTGGCACTGGATGAGTTACCGCCTCGCTTGCCTTGGTCTCCTCAACTCTAAAAGGAAGGAGTTGATGAGTTGATCCAGGAAAAGCATCACGTGGTTCTGCCACTCTAATTCTATGATGTCATTGTAGCCACCTATGAATTGATTAAATAACAATAGAGGAGAAAAAGAAGTTGTAAATAATCACCTTGCTGTTCTTACGTGAATTAACTGCTTCATTGTTAGTGCTTTGTTGAGTTTCAGAAGATACCAAGTATCAGTAAATTAAATACTCTTTTCTTTTGTCACAAATGTTTTGCAGCCGTAAATGGATTCATGTATGGAAATCTACCCAAACCGGAGATGTGCATAGGAGACCAAGTCTCATGGCACGTTTTTAGCGTGGGATCAGGGACAGATTTACACGGGATGTATTTTTCAGGAAACACCTTCGTTTCTGCAGGATCAAGGAAGGACACTGCAAATGTGTTTCCTCATACCACTGAGACGCTTCTTATGACACCTGACTCTATAGGTGAGTACTGGATCTTCTCATTTAGTCTCAAACACCAAAATACGCAGAAGCACCATCTTTTTATGGCTCTGAATATTCTCCACATATGCACAAAATGGAAGTGATACAAATCCTGCTTAGGAAAATTTTGCCCTGCTCCATTTAATTTATGGCAGCCTTTGTATCCTATTTCCTGCGACATAAAAGTCCCCTCAGCCTCTCCTAATCCTCTTCCTGGATATCCAGGCTTTAAATCATCCCAGGCTCTTCAAAAGTGATGGAGGCATTTTGAAACTCCTTAAACTCTTTAATTTGTTTTCTTTCTATTACTCTTCTGTACATTTGTTTCTCAGGCCTTCTTCCTGCTTCAGTCTCACCCTCTTCCCTCCTGTCTTCCTCTTTCTATCCTTCTTTTTACTACCTGTGCTCTCTAGGTAAAGCTTCAGCTTCAGCGAAGTTGATCCTTGCTAATTACATTTTTGAAAGAAGTCACCCTACATCAGAGAATTGTGTAGGGATCAGAGGGAACCATCTCTCCCTCTGAACCTAGTTTTCTCATTTGCAAAACTGGGACTGTAACAACTTATAATACACAAAAAGGAATAGACAATGATCAAACGAGATAGATGTCGTATTTAGTAAAGTGCCTGGCATTATGTCAGATGTTTAAGAAATGTTAGCTCCTTCTTTAATCCGGCAAATCCACTCTCATCTCCCTCTACCCCCCAAATGTTATCTGTCTCGGTCAAAAACTACTGACACCAATGAAAAACTGTAATAAATCAGCTACTCTGATACCCTGGACAGCTATCTTGCCTCATTGTGATGCCAAAGATTTATTTGACTAAATTTCCTACATTTCAAAATTTAAAATTTTACTTTTCAAACAAACAGATTTGGGGCAACTGAAGGGGAAAAGAAAGCGATTTCTCCCACTCCCTTTCTCTCGTTTTGCTGTGAGAGGTTGCACTCTGGCTCCCTAAGGGGCGAGTGATTGCCTGGCCATCCATGACTTCCTCCTCTCCTTTCCCCTGCAGGTTTCCCCTGCAGGACAAAAATGTCCTTCTGTCATGCTCTTTCCTAAGCAGTATCAGCTGTAGCAAACATGTGACACTGTGTCAAGCACTGTGCTAAATAAACCGTTTACAGAGATTATTTCATTCTAAATAATTTTTTTCCCCAAACCCTCTGAGTCTGAAGGTTTTGCTTCCTTTTCAGTCTTCTTGAATCTTACCTTCCACAAAAACTAATGGAAACATGTATAGAGTTGAAAGACAGATGTTAGCCTAGCATTAAGATACAATGCTGGGACGTGATGAACCCGCTGTTTTCATTGCAGTCATCACTTTGGATTTTTAACACAACAGACAGATTCCTTTCACTGCCTCCACCACTACCTACCACTCTGATCCAAGCCACCATCATTGCTCATTGATTACTTAACAGCCTCCCAACCGGTCTCCTTTCTTCCACCCTTGCACACCCTAGTTTGTTCTTAGCAAAGCTGCTACAACTTCCTCATATCTTTGTTGTCTTAAAAATCCCACCATGACTTTCCACTGCCTTAAGTAACTAAAGTCCACTCAGTGACCGCATGACCTGGTGGTCTTTGAACACACTGAACAGCCCCCCCACGGCCATTGCTTCCTGTTTCTTCTACCTGGATTGCCTTTCCTCTAGATCCTCATCTTTTATAAGTCTTTGCCCAATGTCATCCTCCCATCCAGGCCTACACTGATCACCCTATAAAGGAATTTGCTCCCTTGAGTTCCTCCCAACACATTCAGAATTCTTTTTCTTTTTTTTTTTAATCGTTGGGGATTCATTGAGGGTACAAGAAACCATGTTACACTGGTTGCATTTGTTAGGCAAAGTCCCTCTTACAATCATGTTTTGCCCCCAAAAGGTGTGGCACACACCAAGAAACCACCCCCCTCACTCCTTCCCTCTCTCTGCTCTTCCTTTCCCCACCTCTCCCTCATTCTTTCTCTCTCTGCTCTCCCCTTCCCTCACCCCCACTATCTCATTAATTGTCATTAATTGTCCTCATGTCAAACTTGAGTACATGGGATTCATGTTTCTCCATTCTTGTGATGCTTTACTAAGAATAATGTGTTCCACTTCCATCCAGGTTAATACAAAGGCTGTAAGGTCTCCATTTTTTTTAATGGCTGAATAGTATTCCACAATGTACATATACCATAGCTTGTTAATCCATTCCTGGTTTGGAAAGTACTTTTTTTTTTTTTTTTTTTGCTGTTTTTGCCTAGGACCAGGTTTGAACCCACCACCTCCGGTATATGGGGCTGGCACCCTACTCCTTGAGCCAGAGGTGCCTCCCTGGGCTTCCTATTTCTTATCATTTGTGGAAACAGTGTCACAATCATTAAGTAGCTAAATTAATTTTGATTGCTTTTTTTTTTCTTTTTTGAGACAGAGTCTTACTTTGTTGCCCTCAGTAAAGTGCTGTGGAGTCACAGCTCACACCAACCTCAAACTCTTGGGCTTAAGCGGTTCTCTTGCCTCAGCCTCCCATTTCATTGCTTATTTTTATTTGTTACATTTGTTATGGTTATTTGGGCAGCATTTTGATCTGTGGCATGTCTGTTATTAGTGCTATGCATGATTTTTTTTTTTTTTTGAGACAGAGCCTCAAGCTGTCACCCTGGAAAGAGTGCTATGGCATCACAGCTCACAGCAACCTCCAATTCCTGGGCTCAAGTGAGTCTCCTGCCTCTGCCTCCCAAGTAGTTGGGACTACAGGCGCCCGGCCATTTTTTGGTTGCAGCCGCCATTGTAGTTTGGCGGGCCTGGGCTGGATTCGAACCCGCCAGCTCAGGTGTACGTGGCTGGCACCTTAGCCCGTTGAGCCACAGGCGCCGAGCCGCTATGCATGATTTTTAATTAAAAAATACATAGCTATGTGTTTATTGAAGAAAAGGCAAAAAAGATAGAAAACTGATGAAGACAAGGAGAGAGAAAGAATCAGTTTCACTGCCTAGATAAAACCACTGTTAATGGTTTGGCACAAATCCTCTTATTATTTAAATATTTTTATATTATACTTTTGTATATAGTCTGGTAATCTAGATCTCCCCCCCAAAATATCTGAGATACATTATAACCATTATGAAGCTTCTATCCTAAGCTGCTTTGTCTATTTTGTAGTTTTAACGTTTGCCATATATCATTTATTAATATATAACATGTAGGTTGTGTATCATATATAATACATTTAGAAGGAAGGTTATTATTATTATTGTTATTATTTTGCAGTTTTTGGCCGGGGCTGGGTTTAAACCAGCCACCTCTGGCATATGGGGCCGGTGCCCTACTCCTTTGAGCCACAGGCATCGCCTGGAAGGTTATTTTCTTAAGAACTTCATTTAGTGTTAGAATTCTACCCCGAACATGGGGTAGAATGAAGCATGATCTTAATAAAGCTTACTATATTCATGCCATTGTGCTTTTTTTTGTGTGTGTGTGTGTGTGTGCGTGTGTCTGTCTGTCTGTCTTTGTCTTCTGGAGACAGAGTCTCACTCTACGGTCTAGGTTAGAGTGTTAGCCAGCTCACAGCAACCTCAAACTCCTGGGCTCAGGTGATCCTCCTGCCTCAGTTTCCCCAGTAGCTGGGACCACAGGCTCCTGCCCGAATGTCTGGCTAAATTTTCTATTTTTTAATAGAGACACGACCTCCCTCTTACTCTAGGCTGTTTTCAAATTCCTGAGTTTAGGGTGGCACCTGTGGCTCAAAGGAGTAGGGCGCTGGTCCCATATACTGGAGGTGGTGGGTTCAAACTCAGCCCTGGCCAAAAAACTGCAAAAACAAAACCCCCCAAATTCCTGAGCTCCAGCGATCCTCTTACCTTGACCTGTGTGCCAGTGTGCCAGGATTACAAGCATGAGCTACCATACCAGGCCCCTTTGTACTTTTTCTAGAAATTTGTATGAAATTTTAAGATGGGAAGTCAATATTAAAGTGTCAAAAAGAAAAAGGAGAAGTAAAATTTCAAATAGCTTAGCTATAGAAAATTTAAACACGTGGTAACATTCCTTTCCTTCTCCCTTTCCAGTGTACGTTATGAACCATTTTATCACTCAGTTTATTTGGACATATTTCCAGATTTCTTTACCCTCCATTATCCTTTTTCTTGTTTCCCCACTAGGAAAAGAGAAAAAAAAAGAACAACCTGGTTAAATAAGAAAGCATGTCTGTTTAGCAACAAACTTCACACAAGTTGTCAGTACTGAGAGGAAATGAAATGTTCATTTTGCTCTAGAAAAAGAAACATGGATAACTTTAAACGTCGTTTAGTTTTTTCTCAGAGCAAGGCTACTTAGCTCAAAAGAAGAGGGTAGATGTAGCTTATACTTAATAAAAATGTCTCCATGTCAGCTGAATAAAATGTTAAAATTAACATCATTGGGTACTTATTAAATGTGTGAACTATATTGATATTCAAAATGGATGGGTAAAAAGGAATATATTTTTGCCTGAGAAAGCCCCTTGAGTAGTGTAGCAGCATTCTGATATCATTGTAAAAAATGAGCCATGTGTGGAGATAAAAAGAATTACAAAGCATTATTTACATTATCATTCTTGTCTCATCTGAGAAGTTTCATTTTGCCTTAAAATTATGTTTTTCTTTGTGAGAATATTAATAATTAAACAATATATTTTGAATGTTTTCTTTATAGTTCTATAAAAGAGGCTTAAAAATACGGTTTGACAGTTTTTCATCTGGTTGGAATGACACATATTTAAATGCTGGGTGAACATGATAGACAAAAAGTACGTAAGAATGCCCAGGCAGGAATGTCACATGTTTTCTGAGTAATCCACAAAGAAGGAAATACAACTCAAACTGTATCACAAATAAGGGCAGTACGTAAGCAAGATGTGAAGAAAAAAGGAAATGGGAGGAATTTTTGCAAGACAGAAGGAACAGAAAGGAGCAAGCATTGAACCCAAAACGTTCATGTGCAGTCGAGGAGCAAATGAGCCGATCACTTTGGCTGAGATGGGACGGCAACTGGAGGCAAGTAGGGTTGAAGAGAGGGGTTTGAACGTTACGGTAAGGAGATTTGATCTCATCCTATGGAAACATATAATAATTAGAAAGCCATTAACAGTCTAACACATGTATAATGAAATAAAATGGTGTGTTACGGCCAGACGACCTTGTAGTATTATGCTCATGAGTATGGTCTTTGGGGATGATTAGTAGAGTCAAATCATCTCTCGATCTGGACATAATTGCCTCCCTTCCAACTATATTATGTGAGTCAGTGGAAGGGGTTAAGTGTTACTTGGTATTATTTTCCTTAAAAATGTGATTTATGGGCTCGGCGCCTGTGGCTCAGCGGGCTAAGGCGCCAGCCTCCTACACCTGAGCTGGCGGGTTTGAATCCAGCCCGGGCCCGCCAAACAACAATGACAGCTGCAACCAAAAAATGGCCAGGCGTTGTGGCAGGTGCCTGTAGTCCCAGCTCCTTGGGAGACAGAGGCAAGAGACTCGCTTGAGCCCAGGAATTGGAGGTTGCTGTGAGCTGTGATGCCACAGCACTCTATCCTGGGTGACAGCTTGAGGCTCTGTCTCAAAAAAAAAAAAAAAGTGATTTATGTGTTTAAATGAAAGTACCATTTCCCATGAAATCTAAGACACTGTTGATTGATTGACCTTACTTTAAATGGCCCAGTATTTTCTTTTCATTGCTTATAAGATGGATCCTGATTTCAAAGATATTAAAATGAAAGAAAACCTTAGAATCAATGAAACGTGTTATTAGCCATTAATGTAATTGTGTATTTAATGTAATAGCATTTGTATATTATAGACATAGTCATGTACAGGTAGTTGTGGAACTGCGTAGATGATAGCCTTGCCAGTTTCCTTATCACGGATTCACTTGTCAAGGAAAATTTAACGTCAGGACTGACTTGTCTTGGTTATTTGTGAATAAGACTTGGCCCCTGTCTTACAGCTGCTCACAGACAGTAGTAGTGAGAGACCTGCTGATGTGTGTGCTCTAGGTGTTATGTTTGGGGGCTCACTGAGGGATGTGCCCAGGCAGCAGGGCCCATCAGGTAGATAAAGGTGAACCTGGAGAATAAGGGCACTGCAGGCAGTCGATTCTGGGGACTTTGACCACCACATCAGAGTCATTCAGAAGAGCTAGAGTATGGGCTTCAAAGACTCCCAAGATGAAATGAGGTTGAAGATGACTTGTTCCCACATCGATCTGAATACGCTACTCTTACAGTTTATACAATGCTGTCACTCCTACCTCCAAGGAACATGAATGCTGAAATGTGTTGAGTAACTAGGGGGCCCCATAGGTCCTCTTAGAATTTACCAATGAATGGGAAGGGTGATTCTCACTTAGAAAGTGAGACTTCTCCTCGTAATCCAATTTAGGAAATGGTTTGTACATGTGACATGAAAACGGTAATCTGACCAGTTGTAACCTTGGTGAAGAAAGTTTTGCAAAGAGGAAGGATTAGTAAGAGCTGTTGTGTCCTGATCAGAGAGAGGGCTCCACACCAGAAACTTGGATTTCATCTGGGTTCAGGTGTACTTGTTGTGTGACCCTGGCTGTGTGACCCTTTTACACAGATGCTTCATTTGTAAATGGAAATAGCAGGGTTATATAAAGATTAAATGGGATAAAACCTACAAAGTGCTTAGAGCAATATACAGCCTGTAGTAAGTACAGTTCTTCTGTTTTTGTAGGAATTGCTTATCCTCCGTTAACCAGGAGGCAAGGAAAAATAAATATGTCATACAAGCAGGTCAGAGAAAGTACATAGATGTTTTGCTTTGCTTAAAGGATGGGTCCTTAGGTTGATTTCCCTTTTTCTCTCTACAGTTTTGTGCTCAGCAAGCAACCTTCTTTTACAAATTCACTTTTAGAGTAAAAAAAGCAACAGTAGTAATACCATTAGCTAAAATGGAAGGTTCCCAATGTTCTAGGCAACACTGTAAACTCTTCACTTATTGTCTCAATGAATCAGCACAGTAATGTAAGTGGGCTGCCCCCTTACATATAAAGAAACAAAGGCATACAGAGGTAAAGAAACTTTCTCCACAGAGCTCATCCATGATGGAGCCAGGGGCAGTCTTTTCTTGTACCTGCAAATGCTTACAGATATGTCCACACAATCTATTTTGAGAGGCTGCATGAAAGAGCTGGGAACTTTGCTGCTAGTACATAGTTGCAAGGATGGACAATTTCTTTGGTTTTCTATGTGTCCTTTGGATTATAACTCTCAGCAGAAGTTTGAGAACGGATACTCCTACCTCTACATTTTATTTATTTATTTTTGTAGAGACAGAGTCTCACTTTATCCCTCTTGGTAGAGTGCCATGGCATCACACAGCTCACAGCAACCTCCAATTCCTGGGCTTAGGCGATTCTCCTGCCTCAGCCTCCCAAGTAGCTGGGACTACAGGTGCCCGCCACAATGCCTGGCTATTTTTCTGTTTTGCAGTTTGACTAAGGCTGAGTTTGAACCCACCACCTTCGGTATTTGGGGCCAGTGCCCTACTCGATTAGCCACAGGCGCTGCCCTCTCCCTCTACATGTTAGAGTTGATTTTCTTTGGTACAAGTTTCAGAGGAGTGTCATGTGTGCCGTGTGCCTTCTCTAACATAAAATGTAACGTCACCTTGATCTTGATGGAAATAAAAGCAGTATATTTATTTTCTCCCTGGCCAGACTGCAAAATGCAATTTTGTTTTAAAGAACTACTTTTTAACTCTTCACACACAAGTTTTCTCGTGTTAACCTTTTAGGAGACGATCGCCTATGTATCTGAGATTTCCCATCTATATGGTTCAACGGAGGCTCTTCACGTTGTCCTTTCTTAGACTCGAATGTAGGAAAGAATCTTGCTTTGACTTACTGTTTGGGTGATACGACTGCTTTCCTAATTTGCATGCAGTTAGATAAGTAATTTATAGGGAGTTAACTAAGTTTAGCATATAGCCAGATGCAGTTTTTCTAACCAAACAGACTTAGCAATACTTTCTTTGTCATTTTGAAATATAAGTAAATAATAACTAGGTCCATCTTTATCACAATTTGGTTGGTGAATATATGTTTTGAAGCTATGTTACAATATATTTTAACCCAGCCACCAGAAAGTGACCTGAAATCCAGTGATTATGGTCCTTCCTGTGTTAAGAAACAGACCTTTCCTGGCAGTGCTCATGGCCCTGTGTTCACTGTCAGTTCTCTGAAGAGAATGTAGGTAGGATGCTGATGGATGGGGCATTGGATCCCTTGGGATGAGAGCGCCTCCTTCACAGTATGGCAGCCGGTGCTGGTTTTCTTAGCTGCAGCTGTGTATGTTACTGCTTTCTCCCATATTGTTCCCTCCTTTAAGTGTCATTGAAGGCTGCTATAGAAAAAGATACTGCCTTTAATTGGTTTATAATAAAATTAATGAGTGGCTTTGAAATGTTACCCTGACCGAGCCTGAGAGCAAACTGGATGCATAATGAAACCTCAGAGCACAGCAGAACAGTTTAACGGTGCCCATTGCGTTTCATTTTCAAGCATATTAATAGGCATGCTTACAGCAAACTCTTCTGAAGCTTTTCAACTGTGAGCCTTTCCACATAGTAACAGGAAGGAACTTCTCCAGCCAGATTTTTGTATGTATGTTGTTGTGAAACAATAAAATACTTTTGATTACAGAGACCTAGCTTTGAGTCCTTGTTCTGATGTTGACTAGCTGTGTAATGGCCAAGTCACTTAACTTTTTGGAGTTTCTGATTTCTCACTTCAAAATGGAGATGGTGATTATAGCACTTGTTTACCTTACAACATTGTTTTAAAGATTATTAATAGTCCCAATAATAGTGAAAATTGTTTTACTAAGTGGTATGTATTTATTTCTATATATAATTTTCTTTAAAAATCATATTAGGAGCAAAATGGGATTCTCCTCATTTTGGAAATGAAATCTTGAGGTTTAAATAAGGAAAATATTTTAAAAGTTCATCTTTTCAGATTTTTTTTTTTTTGACACAGAGTCTCACTGTGTTGCCTTCAGTAGAGTGCTGTGGAATCACAGCTCACAGCAGCGTCAAACTCTTGGGCTCAAGCGATTCTCTTGTCTCAGCCTCCCGAGTTGAGACTACAAACACCTACCACTATGCCTGGCTATTTTTTGGTTGCAGTTGTCATTGTTGTTTCGCAGGCCAGGGCCAGGCTTGAACCCACCAGCCTTAGTGTATGTGGCTGGTGCCCTACTCATTGAGCTACACATGCTGAGCCTCAGAATCTTTTTGCAAACTATAAAGCTGCATCTGAATGCCAGTGATCAGTGTTACAATATCCTAGACCCATAAGCTTGTGGGTTGGAATCTTAGCTCTTCTTTGTAGGTTGCTTAAATGTTTGGAACCTTTTCTTTTGCAGTTTTTGGCTGGGGCTGTGTTTGAACCCACCACCTCCGGCATATGGGGCTGACGCCCTACTCCTTTGAGCCACACAGGTGCTGCCATGTTTGGAACCGTTTTTCGTAGACCGTCAAGTCTTGTTAATGATGCATACTTTGTAGATTTTGTAGGGATTACGTATGTGAAACATGGTCAGGCACACTGTGGCATCCATAAATTCAACCCTGCTTTTCCAGCTAGAAAATTTTTCTTTTTTAGTTCATTTTTTAATTTTTAAATGGAACGTCGATGGTGATTTAGAGATTTATTTTTCTTCATCTGATTTTAAGTTCATAGGCCATGATTCTCTGTTGGGCATCTTAGATCAGTTATAATTTACTTTAAGATCCTTCATCAACTACTTTTTATAAACGGGTACTGGTTTGCAAAATATCTTACAAAAGATCATAGTTGATATGAAAAATTCCTGGTTTTTTCCCCCCTAAGTACTTCAGAAATTTCCCCCACTTAATAAGTGATTTTGTGAAGTAGAGCTGCTTAGTAAGACCTGTCTTTGTAGTCATTTCATGTGTGTGTTTGCAAGGAGGTATTTTTAGATAGTTTAGCTGAACAGCAATCTGACGTCTTTTAGAGGAGACATCAGTTCATTATGTGGATACAAATTCTATGCTTTCAGCTTTTATACACCAAGTCTTAATCTAAATCTGTTTTTCTTGGCTTTTCTAAGGAAAGAGACTATACCATGGTATGTATTCTATTTCTTCGTAACATTGGCCTTTCTAGTTAACCTTTGCTTAGAGAAATGATCAAGGAAATTGAAATGTCTTTATTTGCTTACAACTTAATATAGATTATGGAAACATGGAATTTGGGGTCATATTTAAATACGCTATTATATATTATCCTATACAGTGTTTTCCTATTGCGATGTGATTCAGGGGATTTAAAATAGTCATTATAGGGTTTATGAAAGCTGCTTTCTTTTAAGAAAAAAATAAAAGGGCCAGGATGTGGGAGTTCTATATCTTTTAACTGTACATATTGCTTTTATCAGTCCCCCCAAAAAGCCTTTTGCTTTGTAAAAGGCAATTTAATGCTGAGCAAGTAAGAGGGATGTGGTTATTTGCTTTCTTATTGCTTTAAACACAGTGTTTATATGAAGTTATGATAATATCTCCTTTCATCTCGTTCTCATCTTTCTAAATACTGGGAAAAGAAGCTCTTAAGGTTTAAGCAAATTAATATTAGCTGTTTGAGACAGTTGTTCTCACAAAAGGGTGCCTTTTGTTAATAATAAACATAGAACTTATTTTTTCTAATTTTCCGACAGCCAATATTGGGAGACTATTCCTATAGGAAGCTTAAAGTTTTTTAAAAATTAATTTTCCAGCATATGTTCTTGATTCATTTTCCAGAATTTAAGTTTTATTTACTACATGTCAAAATGTCAAATCTTGAGTGAAAACTTTTATTTGTTCAAGTGTGTTATCTGCATGGTAGGAATCATCTAGGATTTGAAAGCATGGCATGGTTTTAAATTTTTAATTTAGTTATTTGGTAGTGTGTGAATTCACTGGGATTTTAGAAATATTTTAATTATGATAACGAAACTTCTCTTATTTTACCTTATTGCAAACATGAAGTATTGTCATAGAGTAATGAAAGACATATCTCAGAGAGTCAGATTAATAATGGGCATCTATCTAAAGGAACAGAGATCTTTTATTGTTCAAGAAAAAAGCAAAGTAAGTTATGTATGTATATAGAATATACAGAGACAAGATCAGAGAAGACATTTTTATACTATGAAAAAGAGAAAGAGTAAATCCTAAAGCTGTGCCATTTTTTGAAAACCCTTTTTTGTTCTTAAAAATTAGTGGTGTTATGTAACCATTTAAGAATTTAGCTGAAGCCTGATATTAAGTGACTCAGATTCCCAGCTTCTTAATGATGCTTCTCTACTGTGAAATTCAGGCCGTTGCCAGATTCTTAAGCCGTGAGTTCATTCTCCGCCCCCCCCCCCAAATTTGCATGCAGAAAAACTGAGAGTCTGTGCCAAGAGAGGTGTCAGCACTGAAATTCCTAACTGCTAAGTGTAACTTTACGTATTTGATTTTAGACTGTTTCACGGTAGAATTATCTATATTTCAGTTTAAGAAAAGTGACCAACTTCAGGCTAAAGTGTCTTTACTGTAAAGTGACATGGAAGCATCATTGGCCCAATGCCTCCCCAGCAGAATAGCAATTGTTCTTTCAGAACTGTTTTCCCCAAGTCAACTGAGAAAGGCACCTACCTTCTTGTAACATAGTAACACAGAAATAAATGTACTAACCCTGTCAACTAAATATGCTGTCATGTAGGCCAAGTATTTTCTTGCCTTGGCATTGGCTTGGAAGGAGAAGCTTATATAAGCTGCTTCTTGCACACATAACCCCAAGGAATCCTTTAGGAATTATGAAATTGAACATGTTAAGAATTTTTTTCTAAGGGTCCCTATAACTCAAGCCATCCTGAGAAAGTCAGGTTAGAAATAAATATTAAGGATGTGGCAGGATGACTGCTTGAGTCCTAGAGTTCTAGGCTGTAGTGCGCTATGCCGATTGGGTGTCTACACTAAGTTTGGCATCAATATGGTGACCTCTCCCGGGAGCGGGGATGGGGTGGGGTGGGAGGGGTGGGGGGGAGCAGGTCAAAACTTGCGTGCTGATTAGTAGTGGGATGGCGCCTGTGAATGGCCACTGTACTCCACCCTGGGCAACATAAAAAAAAAAAAAGAAGAGAAAAGAAAAGAAATATTAAGTATGTGGTTAATTCCTACCTCCTACCCCACTGTGGCTATGCGCGCGCACACACACAAACACACAGACATACATACACTGCCATTCATATGCACAGGGATAAGTGAAAAGATGTCCTGATTTTAGGGGGAGGGAGATGCCTAACTTCTTAGGTGTTAATTCCAATAGGCACCCAAACCACCTTTTCCTGAATTAAAGGTGATGAAATCAGTCTATCCATCCATCCGTCCTTCTATCCATCCATCAATTTACGTTCCATTCACTTCAAATTATCTAATAAAGTCAAACAATTATTAACTGAAATATGTGAAATATATAAAAGTCTTGGCAGTTGTGTCATTTGTCACTTTCTCCCTCCTTTTACTATGGAAGTCACTTTCCTTGGAATTAAAGATGTCTTTTCTTAATTTACTGATCTTGCATTGTCTAAACATTATTTTCTGCTTCCATTACTTTCCCTTTTTATTCTCCAGTTTTCCATGGTAGATAGATTACATTAGAATAAGTCTTGCCTTGTTCAGTCATATGTGGAGGTATGCATATTTCAAATTTATATCAAAATATCTAGTTTATAATCACAAGAGAATCACAGGTGTCAGACCATAGCTTTCATGTGAAGGGTTTATGTCTGATTCGCATGGTGTATTTGATTTTTGGTGTCTTGGTTACTATTTAGTTTTTATTGGTTATAATCTTTAAATGACTTCTATGAATTGTGATATAAAAGGAAAGATTCTATCTCAGGAGTTTTGTTAATCCTATTGGTAAAATTGAAAGCATTGAAGAAAAGAATTTGTGAAGGTCCGTTACGTCCAATGACAAACATCTAGCCAAGTTTGTATTTCACCTGAGCTTTTATTAGGTTTCTATATTCATAGGAGGCAGGAAGTTTTTTCAAGGTCTTTAAAAGACTTATGAGCAATATTTAGATTTTGAGCAAACTTTACTGTAAAATATAAATGAAGTCCTATTTCACATTCCTGAGGTGTTTTCTTTTGTCTAGCATGTATGTAACTACTTTTACAAGTGGCTTAGCTCAAACAAAAGAAGAAATTTGAGACCTTTTCTCTTGTTACCCCTTCTGTTTATTAATTTCAAGAATCATTATCCCATCACCATATGGATCAAATGCCCTTTCTTAATCATCATAGCTGTCTTGACCACCGTTCATTGCCTAGTTTGCATGTGTTAGCATTTTAGCTCTTAATGAGCAGGTAAGTTTTATGGTTTTGCCCCCCAAACCAGACATTCATTAGTTATAATAAAATGCAAGACTGCATATTTAATTGCCTGCTAGGTATTTGATGTGGATGTTGTCACAGAGTTGACATTACCAAAATATAACTCCTGACTGTTTCCCTAACCATCACCCCCCAAATAAACAAACAAACAAACAAAGCAAACCAACCAGCCAGTCAATAAACTGTTATGGTGCCCCAGTTTTCCTCTCAAGTCACTGGCATTACCATCTTTTCAGGTATCTAAGTCCCCAGCCTGTGAATTATCTTTGGCTCCTCGGGCTGCCCAAACCTCCATTAACGTCCAGTAAATCCCGTTTGTTTTGCCCTGCGGGTCATGAAGTTAGGTTTTCCACCTCTATTTTTACCACCCTGGCCCAAGCTACCATCATGTCCCTTGTACTACGCCAGCGATTCCTAATGCTCGCCTTATTTCTAACGTTGCCCCTTTTCTCCATATTGTGCTACGCATTTATAAAATGTAGATCAGGCTTGTGAAATACAAATCAGGCCGTGTCATTTCTGTGCTTTTAAAACTTCAGTAACTCCCTATAGTACTTAGAATAGCATCTACATCCCCTGTAAAACTGTTGTTAAACTAGCACCAGCTTGTTCTTCTTCCCTCACCTTATACTATACTCCATCTAACTCACTCTTATTCCACCACTCGGACACTCATTTTATTTATTTAACAGACCAAGCCATCGAGCCTTTCCACTAGCTTTTTCTATTTCCTGGAATTTGATCCTGATCTTTCCCCGCCTGGCTCCATGACTTCCCCATCTCAGCTGTAGAAGGTCCTCCTGGTGGGACAATCCAAAGAAGCCACTCAGGCCTTTCTGCTATATCATATTATTTTAAATATGATAATGTCTCACAGCCAGACATTTGTTATTACATTTTGTTTGTGTTCAGTTATTACTGCTGGTTTATTCTGTCTCTCTCCATTGGAATGCAAGCCCCATGCGGGTAGGGACTCCATCATTTTCTGTGGAAGGTCTATGTTTAACATAAAAACACCATTTAATAAATATTTATGGAATATGTGAGAGAGGAATTAATAAAAAGTATAAATATGGAGGTATAGACAAATATGTCATTAAGTTCAGAATCAGTAGATAATTGTTACCTTGGGAACAGTTTTCTTCCCCTCCAGATTAACCTGGATGAAACTGAATAGGAAAGAAAGACTGAAGGCAGTAAGTAGGCTGTGAGCATCAACCACTGAATATTCATGTTAGAGAGCCTGATAATAAATTAGGATTAACATTGTTAATTATCAGTTGTTATGTCATGTGATGCTTTAATATTTTACATTTAAATCAAATATGGAAATAAATACTGTTCAAGCAGTAAAAATTATCTGGCCTGAGTTGCTTGGGAATTTTCGATGATATGTAGTTTTAGAAATTTCGTCTTTCTGTTTAGGAGGAATATTAATGTGGATTATTTTAAAGACAAAACTGTCTTTGAAGTCCTTCAATTATAATCCAACTCCAAAAACCAGGTAAAGCTACTTGCTTGTCTCCTTGAGTGATGGGACTTGACCATGACCATCTAGCAGAATGAAAGTTCTATGTTTCTCTCATGCACTTTTTAATGTGTATGTATCATGAAATGGAGGTTAAAATACTGCATTACTTTTTGTTTATATCTCATAGTAAATTATTAATATGTACTCCAACTTACCTTTTCCTTTTAGTACTTTTGTGTTTTAAACAAATAGCAGGTATTTGTTTTTAAAAAATGATGATATATAATTTATATTATAGAAAATGTGGAAACTATTAGATTAACTGTTTTCTGTTACGTCAGAGTGAGATCTGGATTCTAGTTTTAGCAGTATCATATCTAATTCACATCCCTTGATAGCAGTTTCCACAAGTGTGAAATGAGAAGATAATGCTAAATGAATCCTTGTTCTCTCCACGCCTATCATTGTGCTTTCATACAAAACTTGTATTTGCATAATACTTTATTTTCGTTCACATCTGTTCTCCATTTGTTCTTATAACTATCTCGTTAGGTAGGCAGAATAGACCTTGCTTAGTCCTAGGAGGCTGAGGCAGGAGAATTGCTTGAGTCGAGGAGTGTGAGGTTGCACTGAGTGAGGATGGCACCATTGCAGTCTAGCTGGGACAGCAGAACAAGGCTCTGTCTCAAAAAGAAGAGAAAAAGACAAGTTCAGAGAAAGTAGCTGAACTGAGGAAAGTAAGCCAAGTGTAATAGGTGTGGAGTAATGAAATACTCATATTTTGTATTAATTTAGAAAGGATGTACTTTCTAAGATAGTTGCTCAATTGCTTATGTAAATAAATCTTTGCAGATGAACTGAGAAGGTCATAAAAGTACTGGAGCCCTGACAAAAATTAGGGTATTAGGAAGGAGTCTCTCAGTGAGGTAATGTGTGCTTGACTTTGTCTTAGTGATTCAGCTGTTCATTTGATGGCACGTGTCAGAGGTTTGCACACACACACACACACACACACACACAAAGGAGTGATGAAAGAAAATAGTTTATGAGTGTATCATCCTGCTGGCTCTGGTCCGTGAGTAGTGCACCACAGATACTCAGCCGTTTCTTTCATAGTACCCCAGACAGAGTCAAAGTAGTGAAATGATCTGGTCTGCTAATATTAACACATCAAGTCCTTGGAAATAAATGGCAAAATGAATATCTTTATAATTGAAGTAAAAGGAAAAGTGGATATGCTAGACACATAAAATTAATAACCTAGTATTTTTGTTAGCCACTGAAGAGTGGGGAATGTATAATTAGTTTTTGATTTAAAGGTTATTGTCTGGCTAAGTTGTCACACACATCACTAGTGAAGTAGCACCTGTGATGGTGTTTGAATGAAATTAAAAAATGAATCTTTAGAGGGGGGAGCTAGACATCATTTTAAATAAGGTAGTTTTCTATCTGAGAGAAAGGGAGATATCTGAGGTGAGGGATGTGGTGGAATTTTTCAGTACATAAAGTTATATAGCCAGCATACCCATAATTGATAGCTCAGAATAGAGCTTCTTAGTTGAGCCATAGCCTACCTGTGGTATATAAGATAATCCATGATGCTGGTCTTTGTTGATGGCCTCTTAATGCAAGTTATAACAAGTATCTTTTTTCTATTTAAGTTATGCAGAGTTACTCTTATAGTTTTCCTTTTCTTATCACAAAAATGATATACATTTATATTAAAAATTAGAAAATAGGGGCTCAGCGCCTGTGGCTCAGCGGGCTAAGGCACTAGCCACATACACCTGAGCTGGCGGGTTCGAATCCAGCCTGAGCCCGCCAAACAACAATGACAGCTGCAACCAAAAAATGGCCGGGTGTTGTGGCGGGCGCCTGTATTCCCAGCTACTTGGGAGGCTGAGGCAGGAGACTCGCTTGAGCCCGGGAATTGGAGGTTGCTGTGAGCTATGATGCCACAGCACTGTATCCCGGGTGACAGCTTGAGGCTCTGTCTCAAAAAAAAAAAAAAATTAGAAAATAGGGCGGCACCTGTGGCTTATCGAGTAAGGTGCTGGCCCCATATGCCGAAGGTGGCGGGTTCAAACCCAGCCTTGGCCAAACTGCAAAACAGAAAAACAGCCGGGCGTTGTGGCAGGTGCCTGTAGTCCCAGCTACTTGGGAGGTTGAGACAAGAGAATCGCCTAAACCCAGGAGTTGGAGATTGCTGTGAGCTGTGTGATGCCACGCACTCTACCAAGGGCAATAAAGTGAGACTCTTGTCTCTACAAAAAAAAAAATAAAAAATAAAAAAAATTAGAAAATAAAAATTACCAAAAAACTATTTTAATTATTCATAATCCTATCATGCAACTCTGTTAATATTTTCTTTATGTCCTTGTAGTCTTTATTTTGAATATGTATGTAGTTAATGTAAAAAATTGTTTCACATTGAAATGAGGAAACTCATGTGCGACAATATTAATATTTAAAATGTTTTGATTTATTCTGTGCCCACTCCAGCATCTGTAGCTTTGGGACATTGTGATATGGGTTATTCTCTCTGGAGTTAGGAGATATCTCAAGGTGGTTTTGATTTGCACATCTCTGATGATTAGAGATGATGAGCATGTTTTCATGTCTTAGCCATTTGTCTGTTTTCTTGGCAGATGGTTCTGTTCATGTCTCTTACCCAGTGATAAATGTGGTTGTTTGCTCTTGTTGATTAGATGGATTTCTCTATAGATTCTGGGTATTAGGCCTTTGTCAGATTTATAGCATGCAAGTATCTTCTCCTATTCTGAAGATTGTTTGCTTTAGTTATGATACCCTTAGCGATGCAGAAGCTTTTTAGCTTGATTAGGTCCCATTTATTTATTTTTGGTGTTGCTGCAATTGCCAGTGGGGTCTTCTTCATAAAAATGTTTTCCTGGACTGATACCATCAAGACCTTTCCCCACACTTTTTTTTTAAGAGTTTTTGTTGTTTCATGTCTTACATTTAAATCTTTTATCTAGCATGAGTCAGTTTTTGTAAGTGGTATGAGTTATAGGTTCAGTTTCAGTCTTTTACATGTAGTTAAACAGTTCTCCCAGTACCATATATTAAAGAGGGATTCTTTTCCCCAGTGTATGCTTTTGTTTGGTTTATCGTAGATCAGATGGTGATATATGGCTTGTTTCATCTCTAGTTTCTCTATTCTCTTCCTTAAATCAACGTGTCTATTTTTGTGCTAGTACTGTGCTGTTTTGATTACTATGTACTTGTGATATAACCTGATGTCTGGTAATGTGATGTTCCAGATTTGTTTTTATTTCTTAGAATTGTGTTGGCTATTCGGGTTTTTTTCTGGTTCCATATGAAATTAAGAACTATTTTTTTTCAAGTTCTTCAAAGTATGACATTAGTGCTTTAATGGGGATTGTGGTGACTTTTTAGATTGCTTTGGGTAGTATGGACAGTTTAACAGTGTTGACTCTTCCCAGCCTTAAGCACAGCATGTTTGTCCTTTAGTTAATGTCCTCTGCTATTTTACTGTTGGTGGGATTGCAAACTAATAAAGCCTCTTTGAAAAGAATACTAGAGAATCCTCAAAGAGCTACAAATATCTCTTCCATTTGATCTTGCAATCCCATTACTAGTATCTACCCAGAAAAAAAAAATAATTTTACCATTTTACCAAAGCACATTTGCACTTGAATAACAACAGCTCAATTCACTATTGCTAAGATGTGAAAACAACCCAAGTGCCCATCAACCCAGGAAAGGATAAACTGTGGTTTATGAATACCTTGGAACTATTCAGCCATAAAGAAAGATGGAGACTTCACATCTTTTGAATTTACCTGGAAGGATTTGGAGAATATCTTTGTAAGGAAAGTGTCACAACAATGGAAAAGCAAGCATCCGATGTACTTAATATTGATATAAAACTAGTAGAAGAACAACCACATGTCCATATGAGAAAAAACATTTAAATTCCAGAATGGGGAGAAGGGATATGGTAAGCTCTCACCTATCGGTTATAATGGAGGGGTGTACCACACAACTCCTGGGTGAAGGGCTCAACTGAAACTTGGACCTTACATAACAAACGTAAACAATGGAACCTTACAGTATGTACACTTATATTAATCTGAAATTAAAAAAAAAGAGAAAAACATAAAATGTTTTGTTTCAGAATGCATGAGTGATCAAAACCCTCTAGCACAGTGGTTCTCAACCTTCCTAATGCCGCGAGCCTTCAATACAGTTCAGAACCGCGGGTGAGAACCGCCGCCCTCGCAGCTTCCCAGCTCATTCACAATAAAACTCAAATGACTTACCATAGCTTCCTACCGTGATTTCATCACAGAATATCTGTTTACTAATCCCCTTTCCTTCTCGGGGCTTGTACTCACTTCCTAGTTGCTTTTAGAACAGGGCGGGGACCCTGGGGCCTCCTAGGTCCTCAAATGTGGCCTTTTGACTGAATCCAATTTTTAGGGAACAAACCCTTTTGTTTTTTTATTAATACACTTTTGTTCTTTTATATTTTTATTTTTAAAATGAATATATTTAAAATACCAAAGAGTAAAATAAGCTTCAATGAAATAATCCTCCCAGAAGTAACTGGCTCAAGTAGAACATTAGTAAGTCATAAGGGCTAACTTGATGGCTGCTACACTCCTGCCTTAATTCTAACTTCCCCACCTGACTGGGGCCACTACTGCCGGAGGCTGGTTGGCAGGAGATTATGGGGGTCAAGAGGACCCGTCTCTCATCGGCTTTTGACAATGGTGCACTGTTTCTGTTTGAAGTAGAATTTGTGAATAGTTGCATTATTCAACAGTATTTTTTAATTCTGTCTGCTTAACAGCCCATCATGTCAAAGACCAAGGAAGAGAACTCTGAAGGAAGAAAACAGATATTTTAGTGAGAATTGGGAATTGTAATATGGGTATTATCTTGTTTCTGCCAAAGATAAGATAATTTGCTTCCTTTATGAAGCAAATTGGAGAAGTTCATTGTTCATCAGCATTAGAACACTCAAAAGGACCACAAATAAATTAGTGCGAAAGGCATGAAAGTTTACTAAAAGTTGGAAAGCAAAAGCAAAGACCATTCTTTCAAGCAGAAGTAAGACCTGGAAACAATGCCACTGAAGCAGCTCATAAGGTAGCTTATATACTTGGGAAAAAATGGGAGCCATTCAGTGAGGTAGAAATTGTGAAAGGGCATTGTGGGAGTTAGAGGATGCTTAAACCTTTAAACATTTTAAAGTACAAGCAACTGCGTCTTTCAAGGAGAACGCTAACTTATCAGCATTATTAGCCTTCAACTTAACGGAACAATTTCATGCGATACTTCAAAAGTAAAAATACATCATTCAGTAACTTTGAGTGAATTGCCTGATGCTAGTGACTTGGTGCAGATTTTATATTTCATTTGAGTCATAACAGAAATTTTCTTTGCTGCAAAGAGTTACTCAGCTTTGGACACTATTGCAGAGAGAACAGCAGTAATAAATATCTTTCAAGATAAATGTCGTGAAGTTAGACTAAAGTTAGTAAACTTAGCAAGTGAATGTGTGGACCATGCACATTCCATGACAGGAAGCCGTGAAGGATTTAGCGCACAGTTAAAAAAAAAATCCAGGGTGGCTCCTCTGGCTCATCAAGTAGGGTGCCAGCCTCGGCCGAACTGCAAAAACAGAAAAATAGCAGGGCATTGTGGCAGGCACCTGCAATCCCAACTACTTGGGAGGCTGAGGCAAGAGAATCGCCTAAGCCCAGGAGTTGGAGGTTGCTGTGAGTTGTGTGACGCCACGGCACTCTACCGAGGGCAATAAAGTGAGACTCTGTCTCTAAAAAAAAAAAAAATCCAGATGTTTTCCTTTCTTTTCATTGTATCTTGTATCAGCAAAATCTCTGTGCTAAAATTACTATTTTAAGTAACAGCTTGTAACAAGTGACAGGTAATGTTAATGATATATGTGCAAATGCAACACGGCATTGTCTGTTTTTGTAACATGCTAAAGTTGAATGTTGATAGGTGTTCAGGTGGTATTAACTCTAAAGTGTTGGCTATGGCAAGGACAGGTGTTAGCCAAAATTTTATCTCTGTGAGAACAGATAGTTAAATTTTATGAAGAACAGAATCAGCAATGTGAAATATTGAAAGATTTTCATAGGAATGCAGCATTTCTGTGTGATATCCTGTCAAATCAAAATGACTTAAATATTTCTTTGCAAGGTAAAACTAAACCTGTATATTTGGTATGGCAAATTATCTTTTTTCAAGACATTTCTTCATAAGGAAATTTGGGGTGACCATTGTTCTGTTAGCAAAGGTCATTGATGAGAGCAGGATAGTGTATGTGAATCATTTGAAGAAGAATACGCAGCTGTTACAGGAGAATACAGTGAAAGGTTCACTGACTTTGAGAATCATGGCATCACACTCAAGTTAGCATTTCAGCCTCACCTAGTTCATGTCACCAAGACACCTAAAGAACTACAGATGGAATGGACTGAGTTCTCAGTAGATGACATTTTAAAGACATTGTTTGATGCTAAGCAAGATCCAACTGAAATATGGAAAAATGCAGCAGAATACCCATGTCTTCAACAACATGCCCCCCAAAAATGTTTTCTCAACCATGTGACCTATTCAGTGAATTTCATGAATAATCAAATCAGTCAGCCTAATATGCGACTTCTATAAGACTTCTAGACTTAATTTTCCATTTAACCTATTAAGTAAGGCTTTTTAAGAACAAATAATTATCTGGAAGCCTTGTTACATCATATAATATTTACATTAGAAGTTTATATTGATGTTAATGCTCCCCAACTTATAGAGGACTGAACAACTTAGAATGGATTTTAATACGGTCTTTGATTTTGTTAAGTTATATAAGTGGCATGAGAATTTTTCATGAAATATTTAGTAATTATATTCCGTTAGCTTAGTGCTGTGCTAGATTTACCTCAGCTTACAGACAGATATAAAGTATATGAGTAATATAAATAAATGAAATATATATTTAATATAAATTATACTAGAAACTCTGTGTAAGTTGACCATGCAAAGGGCTGTAACAAACCGATCAGCATACAGAAGTGGTCTGCATAAGGAACTAGACCTACTGCGCTAATATGTACATGTGGTGCATGTCGGGTCTGTAAAAATCAGGTCAACTTGAGGTGGTCAGTGGAGGGAAGCAGTCAACTATGGGTTCTACCGTATATATAAATTTATGAAAAATAGACATACGTCATATGCAAAGTATGTGTATGTATATATATTTTATAAAGATGATGTGATTAGAACTATTCCTTTGGGAAATGAATGAGAGTTTTAAAAACAGAAGCAACTTTCTCATCTCTATCACATCCTAGAGCAGTGGTTCTCAACCTGTGGGTCGCGGCATTAGGAAGGTTGAGAACCACTGTCCTAGAGGGTCCTTAACTATGTCGTCTGTTACATCAGCGTCTTTTAATCCTTGCTGATTGCAGTACTTGTCACTCTTTGACAATTTTCTATTGACCCTTTAATTGTTTGTTTCTACCCACTAGTTGTGGGATCCATGAGAGCAAGGACTTTATTTTACTTAATGTTATATTTAGCAAACCTGGAATAGTGTTGAACATACTGGTTTTCAATAAATGTTGTTTGACTAGGTAATTGACTGAATTAGTAAATGAACTCTAATCCTTACTTTGTTCAAGTTGCACATTGCCCAATGAAGTACAGGTTGGGATAGTATCAGAGTCTTGCCTCGTTCTTCTTAAGGATTTAGAATTTCACTATGGAGGATTTTTATCAAATAGGTTGCAAAAATTATTCTAATATTTGTTTCAAGTTCAGATAGTGCTAACTGTTGTGTCAAACAAAACAAAATGCAGTAGTTCAAACATCGTAGAATTTTTTTTAAGTCTCTTGTGTGAATCGGAGGGTGTTCTTGACTGATAGACAGTTCCCTGCTAAGTAGTAATTCAGGGTTCCAAGCTTACTCCATTTAGTGGCTCAGTTGCCTTTAACCTGGAACACAAAGCTTGTATTGTCTTCCAACGGAGCCTCTTATAGTGGAAGGGGAAAGACCACAGAGGGGATCGTGTGGAAGATTTTGTAAGTCAGGAATGGAAGTGGCATAATCACTCGTATGCTCACCCAAAAGCTTGAGTTCCTTTTTGTTGGTACATTTATGCCTGTGAAGGAGACTGGGGAACGTTGTCCCACTGCGGGCCCAGAAACAGGACACTGTGAATAGCCAGCCAGGCACGGGCCATTTTTATTGTGTGCAGACCTAAGCACGATTGCTTTTTGGTGGTGTAGCTTTTATAACTTTTAACTAGTTGGAAATTGGTTATGAGTTAATATTTTTAATTGTGTGAAGCTTTCTCCCCAAACCAACTATTTACTTTTGTTCTCCAAGAAGGCAGCTTAGATTGCTGTGTATATCCCATGGGAGTCTTTTTTTCCCCTTGACTTTAAACACTCATTTCCCAAATTCCATACTCCACTGAGCATTTTTTTCAGCTGGGATGACTAAGCACAGTCCCTTTGGGGCTCATCAGAGGTGTTGTGTAATTGATCACAGAAGCTGTCTCTGGTCTTAGCGGCAGCTCCTTCGCTCTCCAGGGATTGCTGCTTCCATAGCACCCATTTCACTTGGTTCAGGAAAACAATAGAACGGATAGAACGTCACAGAATGTTATTGGTGTTACTGTGTTAACAGTATTACTGTATGGATGCCATAATTGTCATGATATGTTTACAGTCCAATTTACTACCTTTTGTAAGCATTCATAGATTTTAGAGCCTGGGGGTGCTGGACAAGGCAGTTGAGCTCCTTGAGCTTCCATTTCTTCCACAGTTTCTGGGCTCCTTATAAGTATTAGAACATAGAAGCAATATGTAAAATATTAAGTATATTGTCCATTCTTTAGTATATACCTCCCACTATAATAGCAGTAATTATGCCAGCATTAAGAGAAAATATACAAGGACTTTAGGATTTAAAATAGATGAAATTCTACATCGAAGATGACTTTTAAATCACCTGATTCAATGCAAACAGTTGCTTTTTTTTTTTTTTTTTTGAGACATGTTTCACTTTGTCACACTTGGTAGAGGGCTTTGGCATCATAACTCACAAACTCTTTGGGCTCAAACAGTTCTCTTGCCTCAACCTCTAGAGTAGCGGGGATGACAGGCACCCACCACAGTGTCCAGCTATTGTTCTTGCTCAGGCTGGTCTCAAACTCCTGAGCTCAAGCAATCCATCTGCCACATTTTTCATTGTAAGTTCTACTACTGCTGGGTGCAGTGGCTCACATCTATAGTCCGAGCTCTCTGGGAGGCCAAGGCAGGTGGATTGCTTGAGCTCAGGAGTTTAGGACCAGCCTGAGTAAGAGTGAGATCCTGTCTCTACTAAAAATAGAAAAACGAACTGGGATGGTGGTGGGGCCTGTAGTCTCAACTGCTCAGGAGGCTGAGACAAGAGAATTGCTTGAGATCAAGAGTTGGAGGTTGCTGTGAGCTATGATACCACAATATTCTACCCAGGGTGACAGAGTGAAACTCTGTCTCAAAAAGAAAAAAAAAAGAAAGAAAGGTCTAGGACTGACCAATCTAGAGAATTTTTTCTTTAATCTCTCTGAGGCAACAATTTGTGCTTGTTGGATGCACGGTTGGAAATAAATTAAAGGGAAAAGGGTATATATTCAGAGAGAGAGACAGAAAGAGAGAGTGTGTGTGTGGAGTGAGAATGAAGTGGCAGTCACTTGAAAAACATATGAAGCTGTGTTTCTTAACAAGGAACAGAACATTTCATTTGGACATGTATACATGTTAAGCAATCATCTACCTCAATATTTCTATGGAAACTTGCATAAAAAATTTGGATTGCTTTGTTTTAGGTCCCAAACATTTTTGTTTTGAAAAAAATATATCTTTAAATGACAAACTTCCAGTGGTCTTCACACATGTAATAATTCTGGAACTGCTCTCACTATGCCAGCTATCTTTCTGAAAGTGGTGAAATTAGTTGAGTAGATTAAATATGTGTGTGCATGTGTAATTTTTTTCTTCAGTCTTCAAATGTTGGAGAAATGAAATACAAGGCAAGGTTATATTTCTGCCAAAATTAACTACAAGAAAAGGAGTCACCTTAATTTCTTCTGTTATGAGGTTCTCTCTTAATTTAGTTTTCTGTTTTTTGTCAACAAAAAGATATTTTTCTTAAGGAAAATAAAGCAGAGATGACTCTAAGCAATGTTTGCTTGCTATACTTATAAAGGTCACGTGATAGTATTAGTGTAAAGCAGTTCAGTTTTACCTAGATTTAATAATCATTCCTGGCTTCATGATATGAAAATTGTAATATGAAAATTGTACTCACCGGACATTAACATAAACATTTTAAAGATTAATTTTAAAGTAAATAGTAAATGATTGTTGTTGTAAAGAACCTACAAAGACAACAAAAGATCAGTTTCACTCTTGGTATCAATATATAGCTATATGTCACATATAGATAAATCACTCTCTCAAATAATTTAGAAGGAATGGAAACTTAAGCTTTGTAATGTCAAAGTCATTGATGTTGGAAATGCAGGTGCACAGTTCTAACAAGTTTGATGAAAGTGAGAAAATTTTTTTTATTATTTTTAATTAGTATTTTACTTATATAAGATTTTGTAATGTATCTGAGAAGCTATACTAATACATGGATTTAGTATTTGACAATTTTATAGATATTTGTGACAGTTTTCAAGTTACCTAGTAAATGAATAAGTACATTAAAGTTTAATGCTTACGTATATGTGTTCCAAAGCCATTCACCTGGAGCTGTATGATCTTGGTGCAAATCACTTAACTTTTCTGCAACTTAGGTTCCTCCTGCATGAAATAGTCACTTAATACCTCCTTTGTAGGTTTGTTGTGAGAATTCAACAAGCTAATGTGTATGTATGGACTCAGAACAAGCCTGGCACATAGTAGCTTGTGTACAGTGATTGTATATTGCTTTATTTTGGGAAAAAATGGGGCAGAGTCTTATATTTTAAAATATATGGTATGTAGATCATACCATTTCCTGTCACATTGAAGGATTCTACTTTTGCATTTTGACCTGAAGATCCTATGTGTTTTCTTCTGCATAATACTTTTTTTCAACATCCAATAGAAAAGTGTTTCTCAAAGTATTTCTTTGAAACATTAGTCATCTTGGAGAGGCGGAGCAAGATGGTAGACAAGTAACAGCTTCCTTGCGGCTGGGCACGGTGAGACTGGGGAGAGAGGACTTCAGGCATCTCTGCCAGGCGGGATCTGCCCAGAAACTTCCCTTTGGGGACACAGGGAGACAGCGTGAGGCTTCTGGACACCCTGAGGAAGGCTAAAG
>CAUYON010061526.1:0-11667 GCA_963573935.1 Arctocebus calabarensis
CCAACATCTCTGGTTTTGGGATTTTGTTATGTGGGCTAATCTTACTGGAGTTAGGTGATATATCAAGTAGTTTTGGTTTGCAGTTCTCTGATGATTAAGCATGGTGAGCATTTTTTCATGTGTCTGTAGGCTGGGTGCCTATCTTCTTTAAAGAAGTTTCTCTTCAAGTCCTTTGCTCACCCTGAGATAGGATCACTTGTTCTTTTCTAGATAATACATTTGGGATCTCTGTGGATTCTGGTTATTAAACCTTTGTTGGAGGCATAACCTGCAAACAGTTTCTCCCATTCTGAGGGTTGTCTGCTTGCTATACTTACTATGTTCTTGGCTGTGCAGAAGCTTTTTAGTTTGATCAGGTCCCAGTAGTGTATTTTTGATACTGTTTCAATTGCCTGGGGAGTCCTCATCATAATATATTCACCCACGCTGATTCCTTCAAGAGTTTTCCCTGCCCTACTATGAAAGCTAATTTATAGCTTTCATATGAAGGCTATAACCCAATTATAGCATAAGAATTTGGGGAAAGGGTCAAGGGAGGGCAGGGGAGAAAGGAGGATGGGTGGAAGTACAGTAATTGGTGGGGCCACAACTATGGGGCTTCTTAGAAGGGTACAGGCAAAACTTACTAAATGCAGAATACAAATGTCTTCATACAATAACTTAGAAAATGCCATGAAATCTATGTTAAATAGTTTGATGAAAATCTTTCAAATTGTATATGAAACCAGCACACTGTACCCCTTGATTGCAGTAATGTATTCAGCTTTAATTCAATAAAAAAAATGTGAATCAGTCCTTATTCAGAGACAATAATATGGTGTAAATTAATGTTCCACTTTCACCAGGAAGACATCAGCAAAAGAGAAGAGGAAAAGAAAATGCCATCCTACCCACCTGCAATGAGGCTGTGTGAATTAGCATGTGATTTTTATGGGGGTAGTATCAGCAGGTCCCAATAACTCAAACACTCAGTGCTTATACTACATCTTAACAAAAAGAAAAAAAAATTGGCTATCAGTAGTATTCTGATAAGAAAGGAAATGATAATAACAGATAAGCTTGAAAATCAAAAGGGAAAAAAGACTATCAAATAGGCAAAAAAAGAGATAAATCTAATGGATTATCTTTCTTATAAGTTTTAAAAATAATACTCAAGGGCTAAAGCAAAAATTATATTGCCTGATGTGGTATTCAATGCAGGTAATAGAAACATTTAAAACAATTATACTTAAAGGAGAAAGATAGGAAGACCTCAACGGAAGTAATATTTGTACATTTTAAGTGCTAAAAGACAAGATTTCAGCCTTATCAGGATACATATTACTTCTACAACCCTCCATCTTTCACTGCAGATGCTTTTAGGCAATGCTTAACAGTGGCAGTAAGTAGGCTTCCATATACACACTCTCTTTCCTGCCTCCAATAGCTACTCTTTTGCATTATTCCTTCCAAATTAGACTGTATTGATTCGTGAAGTTTTGCCCGATCCTTCTCTATATATTTTACCAACCAAGGATCACCTTCCAAAAAAACCACATGGAAAGCACTCTTTTTTCTTTTAAATTTTAGTTTAATTTGAGAGTACAAATAACCAGATTACAATATTTGAATTTCTTAAGTAGAGTCTCTCTTGTAGTTGTATCCCAATGTAGGGGTATATGCACTACATATACCCCTACATTGTGCCCATTAGGTGTTAGTACCCCAAAGTCTCTTCCTCTCACCTCTCCCTCCCACTCTTCCTGCCCCCTACTTGAATTAAATTGGGTTTTTCTCATATGTGGGCATGAATTAGACCATATACTGGCTTCATATATTAGGATTGAGTACATTGGAAATTTGCTCCTCCATTCTTGAGATAATTTACTAAGAAAAATGTGTTCCAACTCCATCCGAGTTAATACAAAAGATGTAGAGTCAGGCTTGGTGCAGTGGCTCATGCCTGTAATCCTAGCACTCTGGGAGACCCTCTGTAGGAGATCATGAGTTCAAGACCAACCTAAGCTAGAGTGAGACCCCATCTCTAAAAATAGCCGGCTTTCATGGCCAGATGCCTGTAGTCCCAGCCACTTGAGAGGCTGAGGCAAGAGGATAGCTTGAGCCCCGAAGTTTGATGTTGCTGTGAGCTATGATGACACTGTAGCACTCTACTGAGGGTGACAAAGTGAGACTCTTTCAAAAAAAAAAGTTGTAAAATCTTTATCTTTTTATGGCTGAATAGTATTCCATGGTATACATATACCATGGTTTGTTAATCCATTCCTGAGTTGATGAGCATTTAGGTTGTTTCCTCATCTTAGTAATTGTAAATTGAGCTGCAATAAATAATCTAGTGTAAATGTCCTATGATAAAATGATTTTATTTTCTTCTGGGTAGATGTCTAGTAATGGGATTGTAGGATCAAATAGAAGGTCTAATTTGAGTTCTTTTAGGATTCTTTTCAAAGAGGCTGTATTAGATTGTAGTCCTACCAACAGTATAAACATATTCCCCTCTTTCTACAACCATGTCAGCATTTGCTACTTTGGGACTTTGTGATATAGACTAATCTTACTGAGTTTAGGTGATACCTCAGGGTGGTTTTGGTTTGCATTTCTCTGATGATGAGAATCGATGAACATTTTTCATGTATTTGTTAGACATTTGTCAATCTTCCTTATAGAAGGTTCTGTTCAAGTCTCTTGCCCAGTGATATCTGGGGTTGTTTGCTCTTTTTTGTTGATTAATTTGAGTTCTCAATAGTTCCTAGTTATCAAGCCTTTGTCAGATTCATAACATGCAAATATCTTTTCCCATTCTGAAGGTTGTCTATTTGCTTTGATTGTTGTGTCCTTAATAATGCAGAGCGTTTTAGTTTATTTAAGTTTATTTAATTATTTATTTAATTTATTCATTAGTTTATTTTTGTTGTTGTTGCCATTGCCACTGAAATCTTCTTCATAAAATCTTTCCCCAGGTTGACATCCTCAAGAGATTTTCCCAGAGTTTCTCTTAAGATTTTTATTGTTTCCTGCCTTTGATCTAAATTTTTTATCCACATTGAATCAATTTTTGCAAGTACTGAAAGGTGTGAGTCCAGTTGCAGTCTTCCACAAGTGGTTCTCCAGTTTTCCTAGCACTATTTATTGAATAGGGATTCTTTTCCCCAGGAAAAATTCTTAATATCTTCCTTTGCCTTATTCCTACATCATGTGAAGAAATTCCTCACATTCCTGTCTTCTTTTATTTTTTTTATTAAATTATAGATGTGTACATTAATGTATTTATGGGGTACAAAGTACTGGTTTTATATACAATTTGAAATACTTACAACAAACTGGTTAACATAGCCTTCACTGTTTACACAGAAGAATGGCCATGTAGAGATCTATGCTAAAATTTATAACTAATCACTGCTTTCTTACAGAAAATCTTGTCTATTTCTTTACTTGCCTGGTAGATTCAACACCTCAAATTTCTACCGTTTAGCCCTAATACTTTCACAAGTACATTTATATTTACCATATTATGTTGAGTTTCTTTCCATCCTCAAAGAGCCAATTTTCACCTTCTGAGGATGATACTTTCTACATTGGTATGATATATGTGCTAGGTAATTCATTACATATTTTACATTCATATTTATAATATCTTGTTATTACTGGTTTATTTCTAGGTAAATGGCTATTTCTTTAACTATAGATTAACCTAAAACTATTTCTACTCATACAAAGTAATTTATAAACTCTGTCTTCCAAAAAATGGCAGTTTATAAGATCCTTTGGGACAGTTTTTGCTTTATATTCCCTGCCAACCCCTTTACCACACGCAGTTCTGTGTACCTAAAAGGAAGTAACTAGTATCAGACTACTGAAAGGCAGATGTTACATCATACCACATGACAAAAGCAGAGTCTGCAATTGCAATAGGATTTTCAAAGGTTAACCATATGTTATTTTTCTTATTATCTGCATGATATGTCCAGAACCCAGCTCCAAGAGAAAGGAAGTTATTTGTCTCTTTGGAGTGGAGCGGGGATCCTGTCTATGCTAATATGTTCTATAGAAATCCTGTTTGCTGTATGAAATCAAAGATTAGTTCTACTCATAAAGCACATTTATGAACAAAGAATGTTGCCAGCACATTTTGTATTACTGCTATCCCATGAAAGCATAATTTATGTTACAGTTTTAGAATATAATTTTATTTAGTTAAAAATGAATGATCATTACATTTATACTCTTTTGGATTCCACACACATGTGCTTCGTAAATTGCTTAAAAAAATAATTGCTTACAAAAAATAATTTACAACATATGATCCTGTCCTCAGTGGCTACTGTTGATTAAAACATGAATGGACAGCTGACTCAGGATTGGCATCCACTGATAGGTTGGCTAATTAAATTACATATTGAAAATTTGAGCTGAGAACAAAGATCAGGTCCAGGCTGTAGTTAGTGGACACAAAAGCCAAAAAAATCATAGAATGGGGCTGGAATTAGTCTTATAAGTAAAACAAGGCCACAAGAATATTAGAATTTAAGTAGAATAAAAAAAAAGCCTTGCATCAAAGAGGAAACTATAAAGCATTTCTCTGTGGAGCAGAGTAGCACAGAAACTACAGTCTGTGCAGACCCAGGGAAAGCAGACAGAATGGTTTTTCTGATATTTTGCTATTGCAGGTGGATTATGTCGATGCCTTTGTACTCTTCCTGTAAATCTCTTTTTAACTAGAGCTTATTTGCAGTCAGGGTCTTAACTAGGCAAGGATTCATTTGCCAAAAAACATTTTGAGAGGCAACTATATCCCATAAGAGTATCAGTGCCATGAGACTTGTCTTTTATGTTGACTATTACGTTGCTGGTGCTAGGGGAAGTATCTGTTCCACGGCAGGTGTTCCATAGAAATATGTTAGATTAATAAGAAGGAATAAGCAATATGAGTATGCACATACATTGTGGAATTTCTGATGCCTTCCAGATGTTGAAATAAAGACAGAGAAGGAGGGTTGTATAGAAGAATAATATGAAGGTGAGGAAACATTTAATTTGACCTTCCTTTCTTTGTTATCCTGCTGTGAGGTTTGCTTTGATTTGTTTGCTTTTAAAAATTTCTTCATAGATTTTAAGAAAGAAACTGAACTTAGGCTGCTGAATACTAAATCTTAATTATTCCTAGCAGAAAACACTGTAAAAATTCTTGGTGACTTGAGATGCTAAGAAAACTTTTCCAGGAAAATACTATATATATTCTCTAAATAGAGCATATAAAGGTACTTCTTAATAATATAACACACTTCTTCAGTATTTTAGATTTCACAGACTCTTAAAATTTCAAAAGAAATTCGGGGAATCAATTAAGATTGCATGTTTTTATTTACCCAAGTATAAGCAACAATCATAGCAAAAGAAAAAAAAAAAAAGGTTTGCTATCAGCATTATTTCCTAGGAAACAAATAATGTTAACAAAAATAAATCCAAAGAACTTAAGTTCAGAATAAAAGACACTTTAAAATGAATGTACTTGGTTTAATAAAAAAATCTCACTTCATTGTTTAATTTTCCTTATTTCAAAGTGATCTGATAAAAACATTAACTCACAAAGCTACTTTTCTTAACCTTTAGGCTGAGATCAATGAGGGTTAACGAGCTCTTAAATACACTGTATTGAAAATCTGAGATACAAATAACTAGACAACCAATTCTTTTGTTCTTATTTTGCCTTGACTTAGATCAACTTATTCCAGTAACCAGTGATGACGATTTGATGCAGATGAATGATGTTGATTGGCAATTACATTAGCTTTTGTAACAAACAATAGTCATTTTAAGGATTACTTAATAAATGTCATTCAGTTGATTGACACAATCTTTCAAAACATAAGACTCATGAGGGAAATTGCTATAATTTTTTTGATACTGATATTTCTATAAAAAGCTATTTGGCAACTGCATGGGTAGTTAAGTCAGTGCTGAGGGGACTGAAGTGGTAAGTTCAACTTCATTTGACTTTATCTTCTTGACCATTGCAATATTTGGGGTGAAAACTTGCAATAAAGAAAGATGTCATTTGGGGTGGGAAAGTCTAGGCTGAGGATAACCACTGTTTATATCATGAGTCACATACACCCACACACACTCAGACTTACATTAAATATGTTTTTAATGACGGAGTTTTCAGGCATGACTATGTATCTACAAAGGGAAACCCACAGCTGATTATGATACATCCCTCTCAAAGGACTTAAATTATAATACCCTACAAAAAGAACCTATGAAAATTCATTTTTCTTTTAATGTTAACCGAATTTCCTCCCAGATTTTCTCTCCTTTTAAGGGTCAAACTCAGTGGAAGTTGAGTTCTGACTGAACTGCTTTTTAAAAAATTTTAATCAAGTGTTACCTCAGCAGGCAGCAGATGGAGGAAAAGCCATTTGATATCAGTTCAGTAGCAATGTGCCCAGCACACGATATGAAGCACAGATGTTTATCTGGAATGGCCGTGAAGTTGGAAATGAAAATTTGGAAGAAAGCTATTGAGTTCCAAGACCTCTCCAATACCATATTGTAAACAGGCAGGACAGCCTCCAAGGGGTAGTATTAATACCTGGTTTTCTTACAATCTCCTAGTAATAGAGTATGTACAAAAGCATTTGTGCTTGGCACTAAAATCTCAAGTCAGAAATGTCTTTTTCCCCTATCTTCTGAACAATATTTTCAGTTAATACATTTTTTGAGAAATTTCTTTTCTTTTCCCCAGTGACTCTTTCAAGTTTTACAGTCAACATTTTATTATATTTCTCATGCATTATATGATGAGCATATACATTGCTCCTCACACATCTTTTCACTTCCTTTAAAAATGTATGGCTTAAAACACTTTGTTGCCACAGGTATCTCATGTCACAATTACCCTTCAGATAACTATTTTTCCCCCCAAGTGGTTGGGAATTTTTTGCATCCTTTTGTTTTGATTGATGAGGTAGCATTTTGTATTCTGGCCTTTCCAGCAGCTAATTCTTACTCACCGAAGAGGTGGCAGTAATTGAGAGGATTGTCACTGGATACCATGGGCAAGAATGGAATTATTTACTCAAGACCATACTTCTATTTTGAATGTGTAAACAGGCCCAATTCCTACATTTGTAGGACTTGGAGAAAAGGAGAAGTGGAGATTCTCAGCCTAATGTCCACCTCTCTCCGTTGATTTTCCCTGGTTCCAGCATGAAGTGTGTTTGTGGACAATCCAGACCATAAGTCCTAGCTGTGGCAAGCAATGCCTTTTTTTTTCTTTTGAGACAGAGTCTCACTTTTTCACCTTCAGTAGAGTGCTACGAAATCACAGCTCACAGCAACCTCAAACTCTTGGGCTTAACAATTCTCTTGCCTCAGCCTTCCAAGTAGCTGGGACTACAGGCACCTGCCACAATGTCTGGCTATTTATTGTTGTTGTTGCAGTTGTCCTTGTTGTTTAGCTTTCGCAGGCAAAGTTCAAACCTGCCAGCTTTGGTGCATGAGACTGGCGCCATAACCACTGTGCTATGGGCATCGAGCCAGGCAAAGCCTTCCTTAATAGAGTTTTCTCTTGAACTACTCTCGGAACATAAAGATACATGCATCATAGAAGGATTCTCTCCCCTCTCTTTGGGGAGGACAGATATAGAATAAAGCTCTATACTCCCGGAAGTATGTGTGGGGGGTTCTGCAGATTTGGGTATCAAGAAGGTAGCACAAAAGTAGAGGTGTGTGGGTTACTCTTAGTGAGTTCAGTCTGCTCTGATAAAATATCATAGAATGAATGGCTCAAACAACAAACATTTCTCATGGTTCCAGAGGCTAGAAGTCTTATATCTGGGTACCCCCATGATTGGATTCTTGGTGAGGACCCTCTTCTTCATTATGTCCTCACAGGGTCTTTCCTTGGTGTGTGCAAGCATACACACACATGCAGACACAGAGAGGAAGAGAAAGAGAAAAAGAAAATGAGAGAGAGTGCGAGAGAGAGGTCTTATTTCCTCTAATTTCATAAGGGCACTAATCCCATCCTGTGGGCCCCACCCCATGATGATCCCAATAACACTCCAATTGCTCCACCTTCAAATATCACCACTTTTTAAAATCAGGACTTCAACATACCACTACTTTAGGGATTAGGAATTCAATATATACATTTGGTTCAATTCAGTTTGGTTATTTCCTTGGCCTTGCAAACCTTCCACTTTATGTGGAAAGATAAAGCTGGGAGAATATCACAGCAAGGTTCTCTACAGCAAAGGACCTAGCATGACAGTCCTGGTGTCCAGGGTCTAGGTCTAATGCTGATACTGTGTGCACATTTTATTTCTTTGTAAACACAAAGACAAGAAAAACGATTTCACATTTGAACAAAGACAAATGCCCGGATTATGCTTGTTGATTAATGTTATACCAGCCTGTTGATTCTATTTATATTATTTTCATTATTTGGGGACACACCCTAGGCACCCCTCAATGAGCCATATACCCTTGCATACTCTCTACTTTCTGGGTATGGTTGGGATCTGTAACTTACTTCTAAACTATACTTGACTGCAAATGTGATTAGTTTAACTGTCTTGATCAGGTAATGTTCCGGCTAAGGTGATGGGATGCTTTTACTGTATAAGATTCCAGAGGATGTAGAGAAAGACTCTCCTGTTTGTCTTGCAGAATCAAGCTGCTATGTTATAAACAGCCTATGAAATGGCCAAAGGGCAAGAAAATGGGATGGGCTCTAGGAGGGCTTCAGTCCTACTACCCACAGGGAAATACATTTTACCAACAACAACCTAAGTTTGGAAGATGCAGCTTAGATCTGAGAGAAGATCACAGGCTGGCTGATGCTTTGACTGGGTCTTATGCTGGGCTCAGACTCCTGTGAATTAATAATTGTGTGTTATTTAAAGCTGGTAATTACCTGTCACATAGCTTATAAAAATTGATATACCAGTTCTTTGAAGAAACAATTTGTTTTTCTTTCTTGTATTTCTTATATTTAGCCTTCTCCAGATTTTATGATCTGGTAATCACTCTAGTCTTGTGCATAGACACATATTGGCACTAGGCAAACTTTGGGAAAGCCAAATTACTTGAATTTTTTGAATAAAGCCTTTTTAAAAACTTACTTGCTTGATTTACTATGTAACATAGCAAAGATGACCATGTTTAAGATTTTTTGAAGACCTTACCCATGTGACTTATCCTTTTGCATTCTTTTTAAATTTATTTTTCAAATATATAATTATTACTCTAATATCTTCAGAATTTCTTATTTACTTCTTTACATAGGTAGAAATACTCATTATTTCTCCTTTGATCCATAAGCCACTTTCTACGATCTTCTTTTGAGATATTTCTGTCCCATACTTAGTAATGTGAGCTCTTCCTTTTCTAAATGGATTATATTCTCCTGAGGTGGAGGGAAGGTAAGAAGCAGAGGTAAAATATTTTATGTCTTCATAGGCTTTCCTAAAATCCAATCATGCCTTGAAAGGCATGGGCTCTCCTTACCTACTTGTACATGTACATGTCTGTATTAATGAAAATAACGTTAAACTACCTAGTTTTTAGCTCACATATTGCTCATGGAGATAACTCACTTAATGTGTGTGGGGTTTTTTTTTTTGTTTGTTTGTTTTGAATCTAGCCAAAAATATTAGATGATAAATGTCTCATTAAGGCTCAAGGAAATTTTTCCATCCAGAAACTGACATGGCCTCATTGATAGACTTGGTAGCTCTGATTCAGCAAATCCCCATTTGTTTGGAAATTTGGGTGCCATTACAAATATAGCAGCCTTAGAGGGCAATTGATCTGAATGATGTGATGATATCTATAAAACACATGTATAGAAAAATGCCTACAGGTATTTTTAGAAGGATACATAAAGACTGAAATGAAGAGAGGAAAATCTAATGATGAGTTCATATTCTTCTCTGGCTCTCTGGTGCTGGCAAGAAGGAAATGCAGAATTCTTGGGTTTCCGTCATTCTTGGCTGAAGTCTTGAACATTAGCAGACTGTGACCACAGGCAAAGTAAAAGGAAGAGTTGGGAAAATAGGCTAATTCAAGCAGTATGTGTGCTAATAAAGAAAAGAAGCTCTTGGGGACTAGTTTAACCAGCATGGAATGAACACCCTGGACAAATGGCCTTCATGCTGGTTTTTGTTGCATGGCTGGGGGCAGCTTGAAACCTCTCTCATATTGATGCCCCTGAAAATAAAGCCTGTGTCTCCTTATAAAAACATCCAGATTGCTCCAAAGCTCAGACTACTTACAGAGAGATTATAAACATTTTCCATACTTGCACCATCTACTATTAAAATGTAGACATTTCCTTTATATATAATAACACGGACAATATAAGATTTAAACAATTAAACAACAAATGGTTTGAGGACTTAAATGGCTTGTCACAAGGTGGGGGGGAATTAAGCAGAGAGGTTTTGTGCAGAGGAAATAATGCTACAATCAATTTGACTAGAAGTTTTAAGGGCATTCTTGCTTTGCATTAAGTATATTATTAAGGCTTTGGGATGGGGCATTTTGCTCTAATCTGCTAAGCAGAAGTAGGAGAAACGGTAGCTGACTCCACATACCCACACCTCCTTTTTAATAGTAGATGTGTGTTCACTTTTTGTGATGTTGATTGCAACATCCGCCCTGGGTGGATGGAGATAGCTGAACCCAATTTTCTCTGAAGAAGTTTTTTTCAGAAATTAAAAGTAATATCTAAAAGGATCCATGAGATATCTTAATTTCCTTAAGAACAACAAAACGACATTCAATGATGGGTCTCGTGGCATTTACTTGTAGAGCCAGCAAATGGAAAATTTTTTGGCTGAAATAGGAAGGAGAAAGACATCATTCAAGTCCTGTTTACAATCAGCATTTACTAATCCTAACAGAATTACGGGAGATTAACCCCATGCCAAGGCTGGCATGAAATGAAATATTAATGGATGAATCATGAAGTCCCATCTCAGAATCATTGTGAATCTCTTTCTTCCCCCTGATTTTGAATACAATACCTGATTAATTTTAGTACTGTGACACAAAGGTTTTCCTTTAGTTCTTCAATTTCCTTTAATGAACAAATGGATTCTCTCTAGTTATCTAACTTCCATGAAAACTGCTCCCAAAATTTAGTTTTTAGGAAATTTTCTATATTCCTTATAAAAATGGATACATATATCATAGTTACAAACACTACTTCTTTGAAATTCAAAAGCATTTCAGAAGAATATAAAGAATTTAACATACACACCCCGGTGCCAATCATCCTAGTTAGATTAAATTTTTTTTTTTGACCTTTCTCAAATTTATTTATTTATTTTTTTATAATTTTATTGAATCATAATTCTGTACATTGGTGCAATCATAGGGCACGATTCATATACATTCAGAAATGTTTTGATCGTACTGTTATAGATAGCCTTCATGGCATTTTCTTGGTCACTATATAAAGACATTGATACTCTACATTTAATAAGTTTCGCCAGTACCCTGCTAAGATGCACCGTAGGCGTGATCCCACTAATTGCCCTCCCTCCACCCATACTCCCCCCTCCCCTCCCCTCCCTTTCCCCTTTCCCTGTATTCCTATGCTATAATTGGGTTTTAGCCTTCATATGAAAGCTATAAATTAGCTTCATATTAGGGCTGAGT
>CAUYON010061528.1:0-23843 GCA_963573935.1 Arctocebus calabarensis
GTTCAACCAGCTTCAACAAGTGCATGTCCTCACAGGCCAGGGATCAAACTTGAACAAGATACACCCTCTGCGTTTCAGAGGCTACAGTTTGATAGAAACTTGCTCAGAGAGAGGAAGTTTGGGCAACTGACAAGAGGCCACCTAATTACAACCTGCCAAAACACAGTCCAGAAGAAAATGACCAGACAAAGAAGAAAAACCAGCACAAGCCCGCAGCCTGTCTGTGCTGGTCTGGTCCCTGGTGCTCCCAGCACGCCGCTCCGGTCTCCCTCCTGAGTTGTGGTACTTCCCTGAGATGTCCGTTCTCTTCCACCTTTCAGACCCTGTCCTGTCCGGTCGATCCTTTCCCCTGACTCCTCACACCTCTATCAATCTGTTTTCTCAATTCCTTTACTACTTACACTTCTACTGCATGTTTTGTTTCTTAAGTATTTGCTGGGAGGCAATGTGGGGAAGGAGTTCCAACTTGGGTCAACTCCAGCTTCTATCACTTTCTATCCATAAAACCTGGAAAGTCCTGTATTTCATTTCTCCACCTCTAGAGTAGGGAGGTAAGTTCACCTCCGAAGGTGGCCACCAAGAGTAAGTGATATAACATGCATAAAGCAGACGAGCCTGTGGCTCAGGAAGTTGGGTGCCGGTCCCATGTACCGAGGGTGGCGGGTTCGAACCCGGCCCCCCCGAACTGCAACAAAAAAATAGCTGCGCGTAGTGGCGGGCACCTGTAGTCCCAGCTATTCCGGAGGCTGAGGCAAGAGAATCGCCTAAGCCCAAGAGCTGGAGGTTGCTATGAGCTGTGACACCACGGCACTCTACTGAAGGCGATAAAGTGAGACTCTGTCTCTAAAAAATAAATAAATAAAATAAAAAATAAAAATAACATGCATAAAGCAAAGTGCAGGGTCTGACTAACATGTGCCATGTGCCCAGCTCTGCTTTGAATCTTGGGCAGGCCACGTAACCTACCTGTGCCTCAGATTCCTCCTCTATGAAAAGGGGTTCCCAACTCATATCTGCCTCGTAGAGTTGTTGAGAAGAGTGAGGCAATAGAAAAGAACGGGGAATACACATGGCATCCTGAGAACAGCACCAAGGCACATACGAAGTACAAGTAAACGCTACTGTTGTTATTTCCTTTACTGCCATAAACATGATGACAGTAAAAGATAGTTTACTTAAAATTTTTGCTACTCATTCTCTAGCAACGGTAACAATGTTTGTCATTTTCAGATAATTTCAATTTAATGAGCAGGGTTTTTCTTAAAAATTTCTTCTGCATTCCTTTGATTTTTTTTTATGATGTGGTTTAAAAATGAACTATGTTCTGTATGCTTCCTTGATTGTAGTTCAATGCTTTATACTTTAAAATCACCATTATCTCCCTAAACATATAAAATCACCTGGAATGTCATGAGTAACCAGAGCATCTATTTGAGCATCTATTTGAGCCCTCTTTTTTAAAAAATCTGTAATTGTTAATTATTATGGGGACATAATAGTTGTATACATTTATAAGGTCCATGTGATGTTTTGATGCAGACACATAACATGTAATAATCAAATCAGGGTAATTAGGGTATAAAAATAATTAAGAATAATAAAATATAAACCATGCAGATTACTTTTTTTTAAAGTACCCTAACAGAAAACTTTCTCTAAGCAGGATATTAAGAGTCAATGCACAGAAGAAATAAACATGACCTTCATGCCTTCAGGAAAGTGGAATTAACAACAACAAAAAAGATCAAAAGATCATCACACACATTGTAAAACTTCTTACCAGTCATCATAAAAATCAAATTAACAGAAAGACTCCATTTTTGTATGTGCCATATTAAAAGAGATTACTTTAAAACATAATATTCAGTGTCGACTGGTAATATAAATTGTTGCCACCTTAAAAAGTAATTTAAAAGCCTTAGCCATGTGCATGCCCATTGACCCAATAATTTCACTCCTAGAAATCTGTCCTGATGCAGTGCCCACAGATAAGGATTGGTGATTATGAAGAATATTCATCACACATAACACTTGCGTGGTGATCTCATCCACCCTCACGTCTATAAATTCACTCCTGACTCCCAAATTTATATTTCCAAGCCGACCCTCTTCCTTGAACTCTGAACTCCCACTGACATCTCTGCTTGGGTGTCTAATAGACGTCTCGGCCTTGCTGTCTCCTGATCCCCCCACCACACACAACCCTCCTCTATTTCCAGGCATCTCCACTTCAGTTAATGACATTTCTGTCCTTCCATAGGAGTTTGGTCAAAAGCTTTGAAATCTTTGACTGCTGTCTAGTCTCATAACCCACACCCAATCTGTCAACAAATCTTACTAGCTCTTCCTTCCTATATATACACATGCAAAAAGTCCACCACTGCCATCCTTGTCCAAGTCACACTGTCTCTCCTGGATACTGCAATGCCTCCTAGCTCGTCTCCCTGCTTGACCTTGCCCTCTGTAGTCTAGTCACATAGCCACTGGAGGAAAGATTTTGAAAAGCAAATCAGATGATGCCACTCCCCTGCTTAAACCCTTCAGTGGTGTATCACCTAACTCGGAGTTAAGACCAAAGTCAAGACGATGGCCATGAGGCCCTCTATATGATGTGGTATCTCATTCCGTCTTACTGTCTCCCCCATCCCCATTCTCAGAATGCCCCAGGCATGGTTCCACCTCAGAGCCTTTGCTTTTGCTGTTCCCTGTACTTGCACACTCTTCCTTGATAGCCACATGGCTTGCTTCTGACTCCTTTCAACCCTTTGTTAAATGAGATTGACCTTCTAAGTGCGATCTTCTTTGACCCACTGTTTAAAATGCAAGACCTTTTCAGGGCACTCCTGATCTCCCTGGCCTTCTCTGTTTTTCTACAGGATATTTATCACTTTCTGGTATCCTATTTAATTTAATTTGCTATCTGCTTCTTCCTGCTAAATTATAAGATCCATGAAGACAAAGATTTTTTGTTATTCTCTTTTATTCATTGCTATATCCCAATGCCTAGAATATTGCGTGTACATAGTAGGTGATCATTAAATACTTGTTGAGTGGGTTAATAAATCTACAAGGACACAAAAAAAAGGAGATAAAGTCCAACAATAGGAAAATTGCTCATTATATCATGGTACATTCAGACATATGTTCATGGACATTAAGAAGTATGCTTTAAAGACTTGATCTCAATATACCCCATAAATGCATTAATGTACAGTTATGATTTAATAAAAAAAGACTTGATCTCTATAAATTTAATAGTCATATCCATATTATAATGAAATGTTATTAAACAGATGGGAGACAATAATGACAATCAAAACAGAAATAGCAATGGCACCAAAGAAATGTAAAAAGTTAAAAATTATCTTAACACATCCTTTTTTTAAAATCATGAAGGAAATAGAACAAAATTTTAACTCTGTTATTCTCTAGGTGATACATTTACAAGAAGTTTCTTTTATCCTTTTGGTAATTCTCTTTTATAACCAAATATGCAAATAAACACTGCTTTATAAATTCTTTTCAAGAGCACATAATTCATATGGCTTTTCAAAAAGTATATAATGACACAATTATGAGAGGACTTTACTTAACAAATGCAAACAATGTAATCTAATTCATTGTACCTTCAATTAACCTGAAGTGATAAAAAAAGCATATAATGGTAATAGGACCATTATAATCTTTATAGCTGTTATTTATCAGGAGTGTCAGACATTTTGTACACGTGGTGGTAGGTCTTCTACACATTGTGAAAGATATGGAATAACCCAATGTATGGTCATACAGGGTTTGAGCCTACCTAGTCTCTCCAAGCCTCCATCGTTAATCTGTGAACTGGGCTAACAATAGCCCCAGTCCCCCAATACTGGGGCCCAATGCTGGGCACACTGTAAGCTTCAATAACTGGTGGGTACCTTTGCTATTTCTGTTTTGATTGTCATTATTATCTCCCACCTGTTTAACATTTCATTATAACATGGATAAGACTATGTAAATGTACAGACACCAAGTAATTTGTCCAAGTTCACATAGCAAGTGAGTGACAGATCCAGAATTCCTTCTGTGTCTGCCTAGATGCAAAGCCCATGCTTTTCCTAGCACACCAGGCTGCCTTTGTGCCGGGAATAATGGTTGCAAATTTTTATTTTCACTGTGAGTCCCAAAGACTATGGCATCAAGTTATCTGTGTTCAGCTGCTTTATTTTTGACACTCTGCTGTGGATGAATGTGTGAATATGAACCATATGTCTCAGAGTTAAATTTTCAGGAAAGGATGTGCAGTTTTAATGTACAGACAATTTTTAGTTTATATCTGTATTCTTCAGTAAGGTCAAATAATAATGGCGAGAGGTTGTCACTGGGCTAAAATACGGGTGAATTGCTCAATGATTTAGAGCTGCCTTTTAGCTTGTATAAATGTTAAGCAGAAGACTTACTGCTTTGCCCGTTTTGAAGTGACAGCTGCTGCTGTGGTTATCTCACACTCATCTCTGTGACATGTCAGCGATCTATCAGGAGTAGTTATCGTCACACTTCAGAAACACCACAGCTCTGTCGCTATTTGCTCTTGGTCTTTGCTTTTCAGATTAACTATTCTCAAGACAACTTGTGAGGTGTATTTTTTCTTCTGATCGAATCATGTGATAGCACTTTAATAGTGATACATGAATCCTCAGAGATGAACATAGTCTATGGCTTCAATATCTCTTATTCAAAATGCTTGGGACCAGAAGTATTTTCAGATTTCAGATTTTTCTCAAATTTGGGAATATTTACCTCCACATAATGAAGTATCTTGGGAATGGGCCCCAAGTCCATGAAATTTATTTATGTGTTGTAATGCACCTTATGTACATAGCCTGAAGGCAATTTTATACAATATTTTTAATAATTTGGGGCATGAAACAACGTTTGTGTATGGAACCATAAGAAAGCAAAGATGTCACGAACTCAGCCACCCATGTGGACAGTCCGTGGAGGTCTGGCCATCATTCCTGACTCAGAGTTTATATGTTACCAACAAGCAATCATTTTCTAACACTTATTTCATATATAAGTATTTAAGAATAAAAAAAAATGACATAACATTAATACAGTGAAAAAAAGATCTGTTCATGGGCGCTAAGCAGCACAGTACTGTCCCCAGAATACTAGCACAGATTAAGTTCCTACTCCAAAAATCTGAAACCCACAATGTCAGATGTGGCATCATGGTAGCACTCAAAGAGTTTTGGATTTTGGAGCGTTTGGGATTTAAAATTTTCAGATTAAAGATGTTCAAACCACATGTGTAATCTTAATATCATGATCTGGTTCCACTTACCATTAAAATTGTTTACCATTCCTTAGCCCACCCATAATATTTGCAGATCATGTTGGGTCTACCAGTTTTGGTTCATTGAAATATTCTCATTTCATCCTTCTTAAAATGCTTACTTCCAGCACCTGTGGCTCAAAGGAGTGGGACGCTGGCCCCATATGCCAGAGGTGGTGGGTTCAAACCCAGCCCTGGCCAGAAACTGCAAAAAAAAAAAAAAGAGTACCCATTTGGCTTGGCACCTGTGACTCAATGGGCTAAGGCGCCAGTCACGTACACCTGAGTAGGTGGGTTTGAATCCAGCCCGGATTCAACAATGAATCCGCCAAACAACAATGACGGCTGCAACCAAAAAATGGCTGGGCATTGTGGCAGGCTCCTGTGGTCCCAGCTACTTGGGAGGCAGAGGCAAGAGACTCGCTTGAGCTCAGAAATTGGAGGTCGCTGTGAGCTGTGATGCCACAGCACTCTATCCAGGGTGACAGCTTGAGGCTCTGTCTCAAAAACAAACCAAAACGCTTACTGAAATGTGGTCTTGTTACCCCCCTGTATAGAGTAGAAAGGTCAAGTTCAGGGAGGATGAATAAGCTTTTTTTATTTTTTGATTTTTTTTTTTTTAATTTCAGATTAATATGAGGGTACAAACAATTAGGTTGCAGTGTTTGCATTCGTTAGTGAAGTCCCTCTTGTAGCTCTGGGTGCTGTGTACCCTTACATGCCCAGTAGGGGGAGCACACAACCCTGCTCCCTTGTATACCCTTACATTGTGCCCAGTAGGGGGAGCACACCAACCCTGCTCCCTTGTATACCCTTACATTGTGCCCAGTAGGGGGAGCACACCAACCCTGCTCCCTTGTATACCCTTACGTTGTGCCCAGTAGGGGGAGCACACCAACCCTGCTCCCTGCGCCTTCTCCCCCTCCCCAACTGGAATTGAATGGAGTTTTTCTCTTGTGTGGGTGTGTGTTAGTCTGCTGGCTTCGTATTAGTATCTAATACATCAGATACTTGCTTTTCCATTCTTCTGATACTTTACTAAGAAGATGAATAATCTTTTTAAAATCAGATAGTCGGTGATAAAAGCAGGCTTCAAACCAAGACCTGTCTGTTCTTCTCCCATTTAGTCAATCTCAAATTTATTCAGAAGAGTATACATTTTAGCAATACTTAGTGTGAAAACATGGACAGCAATCTACATTTCTCAGGAAGTGTTATATTAGCAATCTTTATCTGTGAAAACAGATGCTACTTTTATTCTTCCCTATGTGTTGCCTTCAAATTAATAATATACACGTCTCTTTTGGAATGCTGTAGGCTTTCTCAAATTATTCAAGTCAATATGATCATCCTCTGTCTGCTGTATCCTAGTCTCATCACATGTACTAACCTTTGTATCTCCTGTATCAAGTAATCACGGGAGTTATGTTAATGTTGACCTTTGTTATTCGTATATCTGAAGATAAAATGGCACCACACAACCTTTTGCATAGTATGTAGTACAGAAAAATCATAAGTAAAAATTGTTTAAAATAAAAACTTATACTATCATAATTATTTATAAGGAAATAGTATTTTACTTTAAAAGTAATCATTACTTATTACAGGTAGGAAGCACTTAAGTCATTTCATGAAGCATCTTGACAAAAGCATTAAGGATAAATTCATCATAAATTAGTAAAGGAAGATGGACAAGGCATGGCTTTCCACAAAACACACTTTACTAGCACTGCCAATAAATGCCATTTCCGGCATGTCATTTGCTTTTAACATGACGTGGCAGTTATATCTGCTGTAGGAAAGCCATGCAATTTCTTGATGTTGCTTTTCTTCCTGAAACAGTGACCAGTGTTATCGGGGGAAACTTGTGTTCTGTCCTTGCAGGCCAAGGCTGAAGTGGCAGGAGCAGCCTGGGATTGGAGGCCGGGCAGAAGTCCTCCTGAGGGCTCTGGTCCCACCCTGCTGGTCCTCACCTGCTCACGTCTGTCCCAGACAACGGGTACACAGCTTTTGTTTTCACACTTTACCTCCAGCCCTGTGGAGAATTCCAGCAGTGAGGTTGGCTGCCTGATACTTTTCCCCAGAAGTCACTGAGAAGTGATTAAGCCCCAAATCTCAAAGCTGAAAGGAAGCAAATTGTATTTTCCAGCCTGTAGCAAACCATCCCTGCCTTCTCTCTCACACACAAACTCACCAGCAGCCTCAAAGCCTTATGTGCGGGCGCTGTCGAAGCAAACTCTCACACCAAGTGCAAGAAACTGCAACCAGACAAGGGGAGGGGTGTCGATGAGAATTTATCTTCCACTTCACGTGTGGTAACTGAATGACCCACTGTTTCCATGAATGAGGTTTTGAAACTTCAAAGATGGATCAAGAATCTCGAGGGGGACAGTGGAATGGGTTAGAATTACTGAATGGTGTCTTTCCTCTGGGCTGTTCTCCCATTTGGCAGAGACTCTTGTGCTGGAAAGCCACAAAGAGTGGAAGGAAAGGAACGTTTTAGTTCTCATTGTTCAAGGAGTGGATGGCAGGCTGCAGCGCCAGGCCAGGCCAGTTGAGCAGGCTGGTCAGCAGTGCAGCCCCGGGACCCTGCAGCCCAGCTGTGCATGGCTTCGAAACAGCCTGGAGCCTCTTACGTCACGTGGTGCTTCTGGGATTATTCTGGCCCCCATCAGTATCACAAGTAAATTTCGTGCACCATACTTTGTCCTACCTCTCCCTTCTGAAGTCTTCCTTTACCAGTTCTGCTTTCTTCTTTTGAAGTTACCTGCTGACTCCATCTGTGCTGACCCAGAGAGGATATGGGCAGGAGACCCTCTAGATGCCCACACTGCCCTTCCTCTCCCTTGTGTCTGCACACAGCGGGGGGCCTCTCCCTTGCAGTCGGAATCCTGCTGCGACCCTGACTCAGGAGAATGTGCCTTTACTCCTAACTATGGCTTTCACATGACCATGACCCTTCTGGGCACCAGTTAGAGTGTTCCAAGAATGTAGTTATCTAGGTTATTTTAAAGCAACAGTCCAGGCTTGTCTGGGAGCTGGTCTCTAATCTTTCTATTTTCTAGGCAAGAGAGGTGAGGCCCAGCCTTACAATTTTCCCTGAAGCCTAGATGTCTTCAGGTGGAAAGACGGTCTTAACAGCCTGGAGGTGCTGTTTGGAAAGGAGCTTTGGAGGAGGTAGCAAAAGCAACAAGTTTGGATGTCAACCCAGTGGCAGCAGCAGTCCTGCTGAGAAGTCCCTCTCCCTCTGGGGTATCCTGATCGGGTTCATTTTTCTTATGCTGCCTGCCCCACAGGTATTTTGTCATCCACTTGCAGGGTTGATGCAAAGAATGTGGGCTTCCAAGTCCCACAGACACAGGTTCTCACCTCTGACTCACCTGACATTGGAGCCATACCCTCCATCTGGGTCACTTTGCTTCTCTACAAACCAATTAACCCTACAGGGTGATTAGAAGGATTGTAAAAGATAACTCTTGTAAGGAGGCTGACATTTAATGACTAGAAATCTCTATTATTTTATTTCACTACTCCATCTACTATATATGCATTTACACTGCAGCAACTAGAGAATAATGGAAGGAAAATAAATAAAAATATTAGTGATTAAGTGTTAATACTTGTTAATCTTCCTTGGAAGGCTCCATCATTGGGGAAGGAGGAGGGATTGAAGTAACAGAAGGTCGTGATGTAATTAGTCCTGCCACGCAGCCTGACCCCGGCACCACCCGGGGGAACCTGCCCTCCTCCATGAAGGCACGGGCGCATCCAGACCTTTGGAGTTCCTTCATCTGCTTCTGATTTTGTTTATCGTTCTTTGTGTGTGTGTGTGTGTTTGTTTATCGTTCTTATTGCCGATTCTCACTCATGTACCACGTGCTCTCAGCATGTGCTTATCTTTGATGAATCACTTCAAATAATAACCCATGCTTCATAATTGTTTTCTTTTTTTTAATTTCAGATTAGTATGAGGATACGAACAATTAGGTTACGATGTTTGCATTTGTTAGATAAGGTTCCTGTTGTACTTGTGCCTTGGATGCAGGAGGTGGCCGTAGACCCTGACATTGTGCCCGGTAGATGAGGGCACACCAATCCCCTCCCGCTTCCCCCCTGCTTGAATTAAATTGAGTTTTTCTCTTGTGTGGGTGTGTATTAGTTTGTCTACTGGCTTCATATTAGTATTGAGTGCATTGGTTACTTGCTTTTTCATCCTTGTGATACTTTGCTAATGAGAATGTTCTCTGACTCTATCCAGGTTAATACAAAAGATGCAAAGTCTCTATCTTTTTATGGCTAAATAGTATTCCATGGTGTATATATATATATAGTCACAGTTTATGAATCCATTCCTGGGTTAATGATGGGTGTTTCGGTTGTTTCCACATCTTAGTGATTATAAATTGAGCTGTGATAAACAATCTAGTGCAAATGTCCTTATGATAAAATGATTTTTTTTTCTTCTGGGTAGATGCCTAGTAATGGAAAGCTTCATAGTTTTAATCACTGACACTTAGCAGACCTTGAATAATACCAATAGACAGAAAAAAAAATACATTTCCTTTGAAATTTGACAGTAAATTTTAGAAAAGTTATTTACAACGTTCTAAGAACAAAAATTGCAGGAAATCTGTGCAATTTTCTCTTTCACAGTACGTCATGAAAATGCAGGTACTTAACCCAATCATGATGATAATTCTTTTCTGAGCACTGGACCCCCAAAGTGTAGATATCCAAGGACCTCCACATGCCTCCCTCACCCTTTCCAAGGAAAAGACTTACTATTGGCTTTCAGCACTGAGGAGAACTAGAAAAATTAAAAAGAAGCATCTTTAACAAACTAAGCTCGTGGTTAAATCTCTACACTTAATATTCTAAAACAAAACTATGATGCTTCGTCCTTCTTAAATACATTTTACTTACTAATGTTAAAATGCAAATGTTTCAGTATGGGTTTCTATATCCCATCCTCTCTTCCATCCAGAAAAAAATTATCAAATCACTTTGGATTTATGAGGACTCAAAATTACTCATGCAAAAAGCAGCGCTGGATAAAATGGACTTTGAAAAGCCTTCTAACCACTTGAATGCCACTAGAAAAAATCTTTAATTTCCAAACATTCTGATGTTCTTTCTGAACAAAAATATGAATAACTACATATCACGTGTGTGTGCACACGGGAAGAAAGCATCTTGTGGACATGAGTGCCCACTTTTTGTTCTTAGAATTTTATGAGTGTTGACCAGTTACAAATCCCACATGAACACCTTCGGGGCTGCCCTGTGTTCTGTTGTAGGGATCTGTCAACTTCGCTTACTTATTCTTTTATTCTTTGATGTTTGGGTTTCCAAGTTTTTAACCATTATAAAAATGTAACAAGCATCTTTGCTTATTCATGTCCACACTTTCCATTATTTTTTCAGAAGTGTTTCTATGAAGTGAAACGTGAAATGTCTTGTTCTTTTTTAGATTCTTTCTTTCTTTTTTTTTTTTTTTGAGACAGTTTTCACTATGTCACCCTTGGTAGAGTGACGTGGCGTCATTGTTCACAGGAACCTCAAAGCCCTCAAACCTCTTGGGCTTAAGCGATTCTCTTGCCTCAGCCTTCCAAGTAGCTGGGAGTGCAGGTGCCCACCACAACACCTGGTTATATTTTGTTGTAATTGTCATTGTTGTTTGGCAGGCCTGGGCTGGGTTTGAACCCACCAGCCCCGGTGAATGTGGCTGGCGTCCTAGCTGCTAAGCTGTAGGCACGGAGCCTTTTTTAGATTCTTGATGCATACTGTGAAATTACTTTCCAGTATAAGTTTGTAACAATTTATACTCCCACCAGTGGTGTAGGAAGAATTCCCACCTCATAACACCCTTGCCAGAATGAACATTCTTATTTTTTAAAACATTGGCTGGGCTCAGCACCTGTGGCTCAACGAGCTAAGGCGCTAGCCACATACACCTGAGCTGGCGGGTTCAAAGCCAGCCCTGGCCCACCAAACAACAATGATGGCTGCAACCAAAAAATGGCCGGGTGTTGTGGCTGGTGCCTGTAGTCCCAGCTACTCGGGAGGCCAAGGCAAGAGACTCGCTTGAGCCCAGGAATTGGAGGTTGCTGTGAGCTGCGATGCCACAGCACTCTATCTAGGGTGATAGCTTGAGGTTCTGTCTCAAAAATAAGTAAATAAATAAATGAATAAATAAAAACATTGGCTGGGTGCAGTGGCTCACGCCTGTAATCCTAGGACTCTGGGAAGGTGAAATGTGCATTTTTTTGTTTGTTTTTTTTTGAGACAGGGACTCTCTCATCACTCTTAATTGAGTGCTGTGGCGTCATAGCTAACAGCAACCACAGTCTCTTGGGCTCAAGTGATTCTCTTGTCTCAGCCTCCCGAGTCAGTGGCACCACAGGCACCTGCCACAATGCCCAGCTATTTTTAGAGACGGGGTCTCACTCTGGCTCAGGCTAGTCTCAAATCCATGAGCTAAAGCCATCCACCCTCCTCAGCCTCCCAGAGTGCTGGACTTACAGGCTAAAAAAAATATTTTACAGTTGAGGCATCGACTTCAAAGATGAAGGAGTCTTAGGTGCCAGTGGGCATGACCTTTCATTCAATGGATCATTTTCTTTGCTCAGGCTGTGAGTGTTAAGTTCTTTGAGGAGAAGGATTTTATCTTATCTAAAATTATACTCCCAGTGGCTTGTGTGTGATAATAGAGTAATATTCATTGAGTGAATATATGAATAAACATATGATTGAACAGACATGCTTAAAATTAAGATAGTCATCCAATTGTCAGCTCATTATTCAAAATTTTATTGTGTACTCCCTGGAGAAAATTGTAAATTCTTTTGAAGTGAGCATATTCTTTATTTGGAAGATAATTCCTAAGTCCTAAACATTACACTGATTTAGTATATCAGAATGTCTATTTAAAAGTATCATTCAAGCCACGTGTGACAGTGTGAAACTGTGGGCTCAATGACATAAGAGGCTGAGACAGGAGGATTACTTGAGTCCAGGAGTTTGAATCCAGCCTGGGCAACATAACAAGACCCCATCTCTAGATACTAACACATGTGTGTATATGTACATATATTAAATAGTTTGATATAATGATTTACATATGTATATTTGTTTATACATGTATATATTATTTGTATCAGTATATATAAATAATTCTCATATCATAAACTGCCCAAGAAACTATGTGTGTGACTTTCAGCCTATAAAATGTATATATAGAGTGAATGTGTCACTTCTGAGATTTCCTTATAGAATGTCCTTCTATGAATGAATTCTGGCTTAGGAGTCTATAAAAATTCATCTGAAATTAGATTGGTATCTCGGTTCCTTTACCAAAGCGTGTACCACAAATATAGAAGTTAGTTTTGGTATCTTATCTGCCTGCCTATCATTCTCAGTACCATCTCATAATAAGTCAAATTCATTTTGTAAATCTCTTTTCAGACCCAAAATCACTGCAGAAAAATCTCCTTAAACATTTCCCAGTTTTGCTTTCTTAGCCAGGCAAAATGCCTAGCTTTTGCTCTTTCTCTTTTACTTAGCTTGATAGTAAAGTGACCAATTAATTCTCCAAGAATTAATAATTATCATGCAATCCTCCCAAATAAGGAACTTCCTTTTTTTATTGTTTTTATTATTAAATCATAGCTGTGTACATTAGTGCAATCAAGGAGTACAATGTGCTGGTTTCATATACAATCTGAACTATTTTCATCAAACTGTTTAACATAGCCTTCATGGCATTTTCTTAGTTATTGTATGAAGACATTTGTATTCTACATTTAGTAAGATTTGCCTGTACCCTTCTAAGATGCACCGTAGGTGTGGCCCCACCAATTACCCTCCCTCCAGCGCAACCTCACCCCTCTGCTCCCCCCCCCTTGCCCCTTTCCCCATATTCTTGTGCTATAGTTGGGTTATAGCCTTCATATGAAAGCTATAAATTAGCTTCATAGTAGGGATGAATACATTGGATACTTTTCTTCCATTCTTGAGATACTTTGCTAAGAAGAATATGTTCCAGCTCCATCCATGTAAACATGAAACAGTTTACTAAAGTCTCCATCTTTCTTCAAGGGTGCATAATATTCCATGGTATACATGTACCACAATTTATTAATCCATTCGTGGGTCAATGGGCACTTGGGCTTCTTCCATGACTTAGCAACCATGAATTGGGCTGCAATGAACATTCTTGTTATAATGTGATTTTTGGACTTCTGGGTATATAACTAGTAAAGGAATTATAGGATCAAATGGCAGGTCAATTTTTAGATCTCTAAGTACTCTCCAAACATCCTCCCAAAAGCAGCATATTAGTGTGCATTCCCTCCAGCAGGGTAGAAGTGTTCCCTTTTCTCCACATCCACTCCTACATCTCTGGTTTGGGGATTTTGTGATGTGGGCTAATCTTACTGGAGTTAGGTGATATCTCAAAGTAGTTTTGATTTGCATTTCTCTGATGATTAAGGATGGTGAGCATTTTTTCATATGTCTGTAGGCCGTGCACTGGTCTTCTTTAGAGAAGTTTCTCTTCAAGTCCTTTGCCCATCCTGAGATGGGATCACTTGTTCTCTTCTTGCTAATATGTTTGAGTTCTCTGTGTATTCTGGTTATTAAACCTTTGTCAGAGGCATAACCTGCAAATATTTTCTCCCATTCTGAGAGCTGTCAGCTTGCTATACTTACTATGTTCTTGGCTGTACAGAAGCTTTTTAGTTTGATCAGGTCCAAGTACTATATCTTTTATACTGCTTCAATGCATGGGGAAATAAAATATTCATAAAATATTCACCCAAGCCAATTCCTTCAAGAGTTTTTCCTGCACTTTCTTCTAGTATTTTTATAGTTTCATGTCTTAAGTTTAAATCTTTAATCCAGTGAGAGTCTACCTTAGTTAATGGTGAGAGGTGTGGGTCCAGTTTCAGTCTTCTACAAGTCACCAGCCAGTTCACCCAGCACCATTTGTTAAATAGGGAGTCTTTTCCCCACTGAATGTTTTTAATAGGCTTGTCAAAGATTAAGTAACGGTAAGTAGCTGGATTCATCTCTTGGTTCTCTATTCTGTTCCAAACATTTACCTCTCTATTTTTGTGCCAGTACCATGCTGTTTTGATCACTATGGATTTATAGTACAGGTCTGGTAGCGTGATTCCTGCTTCGTTTTTATTTCTGAGTAATGTCTTGGCTATTTGAGGTTTTTTTCTGATTCCATATAAAACGAAGTATTATTTTTTCGAGATCTTTAAAATATGACAATCGGCTCAGCGCCTGTGGCTCAGTGGGCTAAGGCGCCAGCCATGTAAACCTGAGCTGGCGGGTTCGAATCCAGCCTGGGCCTGCCAAACAACATTGACAGCTGCAACCCAAACAAAAATAGCCAGGCATTGTGGCGGGCGCCTATAGTCCCAGCTACTTGGGAGGTAGAGGCAGGAGATTCGCTTGAGCCCAGGAATTGGAGGTTGCTGTGAGCTGTAATGCCACGACACTCTACCCAGGGCAACAGCTTGAGGCTCTATCTCAAAAAAATAAAATAAAAAAAGAAGAGAACAAAGCCCTGAGCCCTGGGGAGACAGAAGTCTTGATACATGAAAGATTTTTCTGTAGGTAGGAGCTACTTTCAATTTCTCAGGAAGTCTGGAGACTCGATACCTAAGCAAAGGGTAGAGCATTGTAAAGGAAGACTGGAGAGGTCATCTGAGTAGACTTCTGGTTTTGAAATCCCCTGGCAGAAGGATCTGCATAGGGGCAGCTGTCCATGCTTGATGCTCATAGGGTGCCTTTCCCTGGGGACCTCGCCTCGAATTTTGGCCTTCTTGGAGGGCTAGAGAAGCTGGGTGGACAGGTGGCCTCTGGTAGTGCCAGATTTCTCCATGAGATGGCACTATGGAAAGCATCCTCATCACTGGCATTTAAAGAACACTGCAGTGGGGCTGGGAAAGCCATCACTATACCTGGTGAATCACTTCCTTTGTACAATACTATCCTCACATGTGGGCACTTTAACAATCCCAAAGATTCCTGGACATTCCTAATTCTCCTTTTTAGGTCACTTAGATGGACAGATTAGAAAAATATTCTTAGACTTATAATAAGATGATAAAATAGCAATGACAGCCAAAACACATTGAGTACCAACTATGTACAGACTGTGCTGCCTACTTTTTAGGTTCTCTCTTTTCATCCTCACAGCAACACCTTGAAGTACAGACTATTGTTATCTCCATTTCACAGGGAGGAAAACTGAGACTTGGAGAGATTAAGTTGGCTAGCTAGTGGTGGGGAAGGGTCTGTTTGACTCAGCCTAGAAAGGTGAAAGAGGGCAAGAAACATCAGGCGTGAGGGAGGGAACAGGCAGGAGAGGTCATTAACCCATAGGCGAGAGTGGGACACAACCCCAGAAAGGCGGCTCCTAAGACTGAACCCTAAAGTGCAGACTCAACGGGCAAGCAGTTATAAGATGAGCTCTGAAAGCACAAAGGCCACCCATCAAATACACCTCAGGCTGCTCCCACTCAGACCCCATTTCTGCCTGCAGTGAGGTCACACCACAAGCCATCCCCAGATAGCCATGCTCTGCTCTAATGCCTAACTCAGGGGATCTATCTGCACAGGCTCTGGCAGGCAGCTCTGAAGGCTAAATCACCTGCAGCTCTTGAGGCTAGAAGATGGACCTTTTGAGGTCATGCAGCAGCTATGCTGAAGTTCCTGGTCACTTACCAGAACTTAAATGGGAAAAATTAGTGCCCTATTTTGGGGCACAGATTTTACAGATAACAGCAAAGGGGTTGTTAATGTGGTTTTAAAACAAGATGAAACAAGGTCACATTTGACTTTAGGGAGAAATCATTCTGATAATTACTGCAAATGGTTCTCTGAAACTAAGACAGTTCTATCACAATAGAAATGTAATGGGAGCCATATGTATAATTTTAATGTTTTTAATAACCGCATTTTAAAAAGTAAAAGGAAACAGGTGAAATAAATTTTGTGAATTTATTTTTTTGAATCAAACACATCTAAAATATTATCATGTATTTATGTAATCAATATAAAGATGTGATTATGACATTTCTCATTACATTTTTCATACTCAGTCTTTGGAATATAGTGTGTTTTCACAATTACAGCATGTCTCAGTTTAAACTAGTCACATTTCAAGTGCTGAATAGTCACAAGGATCTAGTGGCTGCATATTGGACAGTGTGAGTATAGACCCTTAAAATTAAAAGACCAGATGCCTTGTCAATCTCTATAATTAACAAAAGCAATTTAAAAAATAATACTACCAATCTAGTGCTATGCCAAGTACTTCATATAGCTATATCATATTAATTCCAGAGATAGCATATTGTTCTTGGCTGTTCTTTTTTGTTTTGTTTTGTTTTTTTAATTGTTTGGGATTCATTGAGGGTACAAAGAATTAGGTTACACTGATTACATTTGTTAATTAAAGTCCCTCTTATAATTGTGACCTGCCCCTATAAAGGTGTGCCATACTTCTTGGCTGTTCTTTCCGGTATAAGAGGATAAGGAGAGACCCAGGACCACTAGCAGTTGTGTACATTGTGTACTCCACAACTCTATGGAGTGTTATTTTTGTGCACTATAGTGTGGATTGTACCTTCTCAAGTTATGTGGTGTATAATTTGCAGAAATGTACCTAGAAGACCTGTGAGAGGTGCTAGAGTAAGACAGATATGAGCTTTGGAGTCAGAATTGAAACCAAGTTCCAATTCTGCCATTTATTAACTGGGTGGTTTTGGACCATGTACTTCATTTCCTTGTCTCAGTTTCTTTGTAGGTCTGTAAAATGGAAATAAGAATGCGTGAGTAATTTTCTCATTGTGCTGTGAGAATGAAGTAATACAAAGCTCTTAAAATAGTGATTACTTCCATTACCTTAGCCATCCTGCAGGTGGCCTCAGAATCCATTGAGGTGGAATCCATTGAGTTAACTGATTGATTCATTCATTCTTTCCCTCCATAAATACATAGTGATCCCTTAATCCTGAGGAGGCTGGGTAGAGAGCAGTACAGGGGAGTTCTCAGAGAGCCTCATTACCCTTCCCTCACTCTCCTCTTCAGCACACAGGACCTTCACAATGCCCAGATCTTTCAGTCCCTGAGAACTTTTCAAATGCCCCCAGTTTTCTCTTATGGCCTTTCTTAGAGGTAAGCCTGGGGTGGTATTTAACACCACAGGGATGAAGGATTTCCAACAAAGTAGGGGCATAACTTTGAAAGGGGAGCCCTTCCTCCTTCCCAGCTTCTCAGAGCATAGAATTGAGAGCCTGCATGTCCCATGTTTTCCTTTCGTTACTTAGTAAAGGTTTACTGAAAATTCTGTCACAGACCAGGCTTTGCACTAGGCTTTGGGAGCACAAATACAAACCAGACCCTGTCCCAGCCCTCAGTGTGCTTACAAACAGATGGACAGACTAAGCCCCAGTTCACCTGCACTATGCAATCCCATAACCACTAACTACATGTGGTTATATCATTAAATTAATTAAAATTAAATACAATTTATAAATCATTTGCTCAGTCACACAAGTCACATTTCCAGTGCACCAAGTGGCAGCTCTATTGGACAGCATCTATAAAGAACATCCCCATTGTCGAAGTTCTGTTGGACACCACCACCTTGGATGATGAACACTTGTTTTTCTCTTTTCTTTGCAGATCAGTGATATTGTGGGCTATGAAATAAAGCCCACTGAAACAACTTGCCTTTCAAATATGCTGGACTATGGACTTGGAAAATTCATTGAAAAGTAAGGCTATTCCTTCCTTCGGGAAATTTTTTGATCAAAAAATCTGTGAGTTCCTACAGCAATATGATTGGCCCCTAACAGGCTGGGGTTTTTGTTTTGTTTGTTCATTTTTTTTCTTTCTGGCTTAGGGTGACTTAATACTATGTATAACCTCCACTAGTTCACTAGCTACTGATAAAACTTCGATTTTCAGCTACAGAGCTAATGATGGGTGATGACTAGAAAATTGAGTTAGAGATTTTATTTCAAAGTTCCTCAAACCCCGAGCTTCAAGCCCAGTTCTCAATGACTTGGGTCAAAACCATTCAGCCTTTCTGCTTGTGGCTTGGTTTCCTCTTCTTTAAACAAATGGCAACAGCAAACCAGGAGTGGCCCTCCAAACTCCAGAATTTCATGAAACTGGTCAAATGTCTTTTCACTTGTTTTCTCCCCTTCTCCCAAATGCCCCTGAAATTTGTGTGTGTCAAAATTTATACTATTTGGATTTCTAGCTTTGGAACCAAAGATTCCCAGGCTGCTCTTTTGTTTTCCACACTTGGTTCAGGGCGATGGATAGGGAGATGTTGTACTGCCTTGACTGTAGACGCTTGAGGCAAGTGTGGTGTCCAGACCCACTGCAACAGCATCATCTGGGAACTAGTTAGAAATGCATATTCTTAGGTCCCACCCTAACCTCCTGAATCAAATTCTGGAAGCAGGCCTTAAAATCTGCATTTTAACAAATCATCCAGGTCAGCACTATCTAATACAGGAGCCACTGGGCCACACATGGCTGCTAAGCCCTCTCAGTGCATCTAATCTGAATTAGATGTACTCTAAATCACAAATGCAGGCTAACTTTCAAAGACTTATTAAGAAAAAAAGAATGCACATATCCAATAATTTATAATATTAATGTTAAAATAATATTTGGATATGCTAAGTTGAAATAAATTATTGAAATGAATTATTTAATGTGGGTTATTTTGTTTTGTTTTGTTTTTGTCTCATTCTGTTGCCCAGTCTGAAGTGCAGTGTTGTAGCTCACTGCAGCCTCCAATTCCTGGAGCTCAAATGATCCTCCCTGCTCAGCCTCCTAAGTAGCTGTGACTATAGGCACACACCACCATGCTCAGCTTACTTTCTTATTAGTTTTTTGTTTTTTTTTTTTTTTTTTTGCTGAGCCAGAGTCCTGTTATATTTGAGACCAAGCTGGTCTCAGACTCCTGGTCTCAAGGGATCCTATTGCCTTGGCCTCCCAAAATGCTGGGATTATGGGCATGAGCCATTGTACCTAGCCTTTTTATTTATTTAAAGTAAAAAACAATATAAACTTTAAAGTCATATGCATGGCTCATGTTATATTTCTAATAGACAGTGCTGCTCCAGGTGATTCTGATGCATGAGAGTCTGAGAACCCCTCCTCCACACTGCAACCAAGCCGGTCTAATCTAAGGCACTTCTCAACCCCAAATCTCTCTGCCATCTGAGACTCTGATCCTCCCTGCCCAATGATACTACCATTACTGTTCCTCTTTAAAGGAGCAGGCCTACAGACATGTACATGTCCACCAGGCTTAAATTATTTTGTTAAAGGCCCTCATTTCCTCCCAATAAAGTACTCCAAGAGCCACCAGCTATTGAACACTTATATTATACCAAGCTTTTCATATACATTAACAGATTCAACCATTACAACAACCTGGTATTCTAGCTAATATTATTCTTATTTTACAGACGAAGAAATAAAGTGCAGTTTAGAGAGGCTAAGTAACCAGCCATTGGTCGCAGCTGGTAATTGAAAGAACCAACATTTCACTACTAAAAGAGCCAAGATTTGAACCCAGGCAGTCTGACCATTACCAGGAGGGCCTTAATCTTAGCCTTTACTGCCTAAAACATATACCCTGCTAGGAGAAGTAGACTTAGCAAGTAAATATACAGCTACTCTGCCACTTTGCAAGCAAATGTGCTCAACTGTGACAAATCCAGAAGTAGGGACACCTTGGTCAAGTTGTTCACCTCTGTGTGCCTTGGTCTCCTCATCTGTAAAATGGGAAGTAGCTAGGTGATCATTTATTCTGAGGATTATGAGATAAGGCATATAACTTGAACTGAATTCATGTCCAGGCACTGAGCCACCATAGTGAGGTGTAATGTTCCCAGAATCCCACTTACACCTTCGTTAATGTAGCTTCTCTAGCACCTTTGGTTGACACTTTGGGTCATGTGGATTCCCAAACTGATTAATCCCTGCATTTTAAGTCACACCCTAGGTTACTTTATAAGTACAAGCATTTGGTTTTATTTAGTTACACCAAATAAAATATGTACATGTCTCCAGGCCTGGACCTTTAAAGAGGAACAGTAATGGTAGTATCATTGGGCAGGGAGGATCAGAAAGTCTGTAGCCTGGGCAGTTGGGGATTCAAAGCTTGTCGAGGGACTTGGCCATGGCCACACAAGGCTTTATGACCCCTTGTCTCCTACTCAGCTGAGTTGGCACCTGCCTTCAGTAATTATTCCCTACATGAATACTCATTTTGTTCATGTCTCAAAAGCTGCATTTAAGATGATGACCATGCTACTGAGGTCTTGGTTAGTCACTCTTTGGAGTGCCCCGTCTCCCTATCTTCATGAGGCTAAATAGGGGTTCTTAGCCCTCTCTAGTTGATCCTACTGAGTAAGCACATGTAACAGGCTTATTATTCCTTCTGATAAAGAGAAGGGATAAGACACCTCATAGGGAAGAAGAAACACCAGATTAGGAGACAGAGTAGGAAGAACTGGTGTCTAAACCCGGTGCTGGTGCTCCCCACCTGTGTGGATTTGGCATTTGTTTCCTCTGTGCTTCAGTTTCCTGACCATTAAATAAGGACCAGATGGTTTCTTCTGCAGTCTAGGATACGGTGAAAGAGCTGCAGCAGAATCATTCTTCCTTCCCTTTCCTAGAACTTTGCTTCCTAATTCTTTGGTCACACCTGTGTTTTAGGACCCAGATGTCGATGTGGAAATAAGAAGGGGATTTGCCTTTCCCTTCTCTCCTTTTATGTCCCTTTCTACAGAGGGGCTGTAGGTGGGTGGACCCAGCATCAAGGAAAATAGCATGTGTTTCTGAAAAGAGGACTATTGTGAAATGGAGCAAAAGTCATCACATAAATTATCAGAAGTTCAAAATCTGAATAGGAAATCAGAATGTGGGTAAATAAACAGTAAACATAGATAGAAGAGATCTTGTTCCAGTGACCTTAGATAGTTGTTCTCAACTGGGGCCAATTTTCCATTCAATAGGGTCAACTTGGTAACTTCCAGAGGCATTTTTGATTGTCCAACTGGCAAAGGGTGGTGATGGGCTTGGGAAGGAAGCTACTGGCATCTAGTGGGTAGAGAGGAGCAATCTGGCTAAACATCTTACAATGCACAAGGGAGCCCCCATGAAGAAGAATTGCCCATCCTATATTAGTTTGCTAGAGCTTGTCAAAAGAGAAAATTACAACAAATTTAGTTATAGTTCTACTTGCCTTTTATTTGTGATTCATGAATCAGAGCAGCCTCCATTCTTCAAAATAGAATGAGAGTCACACTGGGCAATAGCAGAACAGTAGGTTTTACAAAGTGGGAACCAAGATCAGAAAAATAGTGAGAAAAATGATTGGTTACTAGCACGTTACTTTTTTGTTAGGGTCAAAGAAGAGGGAATGTCCCTACTTGCTGATTCAGGTAGACTGTCATCTCCTGTTTTCAGGAAACATTGATCTGTTTTGGAATCTATCTGCTTCCTTAAAGTTTTCATTTGATTATGAATATTTAGTGTGAGTGACCCCATTTTGGTTTGGTCTGGTCTGTTGGAGCCTAGTGCAAGAGCTCAGTGTAAAATGATTTTTGTGTAACAGGATGCTATTACAAAGTACACAGACTGGCTTTCATAACAGAAATTTATTTTCACATAATTCTCGAGGCTTGAAGTTCAAGACCACCCTCATGACTTCCTTTTAACTTAATTACCTCTTTTTTTTTATTTTTTTTTATTTTTGGATTATTTTTTATTAAATCATAGCTGTGGACATTAATGCAATTATGGGGTACAATGTGCTGGTTTTATATACAATTTGAAGTACTTTCATCAAACTGGTTAACATAGCCTTCACCACATTTTCTTAATTATGTTAAGACATTTATATTCTGGCTCGGCGACTGTGGCTCAGTGGGCTAAGGCGCCAGCCACGTACATTTGAGCTGGCGGGTTCAAATCCAGCCCAGGTCCGCCAAACAACAATGATGGCTGCAACCAAAAAATGGCCAGGTGTTGTGGTGGGCGCTTGTAGTCCCAGCTACTTGGGAGGCAGAGGCAAGAGACTCGCTTGAGCCTAGGAATTGGAAGTTGCTGTGAGCTGTGATGCCACAGCACTCTATTCCAGGATGACAGCTTGAGGCTCTGTCTCAAAAAAAAAAAAAAAAAAAAAAAAAGACATTTATATTCTACCCCATACATGTGGTCCACAAATTACCCTCCCTCCACTCATCATCTTTCCTTCCCTCCCCCCTTTCCCCTCCTCTTTCCCCTTCATCTTGGGCTGTAGTTGGGTTATAGCTTTCATATGGAAGTGGAAGTGCTTATAAATTGGTCTCATAGTAGGGCTGAGTACATTGTATACTTTTTCTTCCATTCTGGAAGAAAGAAGAACTAAGAAGAATATGTTCTTGCTCCATCCAAGTAAACATAAAAGAGGTAAAGTCTCCATCTTTTTAAAGGCTGCATAATATTCCATGGTGTATATATACCACAATTTATTAATCCATTCATGGGTTGATGGGCCCTTGGGCTTCTTCCATGACTTAGCAATTATGAATTGGGCTGCAATAAACATTCTGGTGCAAATACCTTTGTGATAAAGTGATTTTTGGTCTTCTGGATATATACCTAGTAGAGGAATTGCAGGATCAAATGACAAGTCTATTTTTAGATCCTTAAGTGTTCTCCAAACATCTTTCCAAAAGGAATGTATTAGTTTGCATTCCCACCAGCAGTGCAGAAGTGTTCCCTTTTCTCCAAATCTATGCCAACATCTATGGTTATGGGATTTTGTGATGTGGACTAATCTTAATGGAGTTAGATGATATCTCAAAGTGGTTTTGATTTGCATTTCTCTGATGATTAAGGATGATGAGCATTTTTTCATGTATCTGTAGGCCGTGCACCTGTCTTCTTCAGAGAAGTTTCTATTCAAGTCCTTTGCCCACACTGAGATGGGATTACTTTTTTTTTTTTTTATAATTGTATTGAATCATAATTGGGTACATTGGTGCAATCATAGGGCACAATGTGCTTCATATACATTCAGAAATATTTTTATCGTACTGTTACAGATAGCCTTCATGGCATTTTCTTGATCACTATATAAAGATATTGATACTCTACATTTAATAAGTTTCACCAGTACCCTGCTAAGATGCACCGTAGGTGTGTTTCCACTAATTGCCCTCCCTCCACCCATCCTCCCCACTGCCCGCCCCGCCCTTTCCCTTTTACCAGTATTCTTTTGCTATAATTGGGTTTTAGCCTTCATATGAAAGCTATAAATTAGCTTCATATTAGGGCTGAGTACATTGGATAATATTTCTTCCAATCTTGAGATACTTTGCTAAGAAGAGTATGTTCCAGCTCCATCCATGTAAACACAAAAGAGGTAAAGTATCCATCTTCCTTTAAGGCTGAATAGTATTCCATGGTATACATGTACCACAATTTA
>CAUYON010061529.1:0-61576 GCA_963573935.1 Arctocebus calabarensis
AACCTCCAATTCCTGGGCTCAAGCGAGTCTCCTGCCTCCACCTCCCAAGTAGCTGGGACTACAGGCGCCCGCCACAACGCCCGGCCATTTTTTAGGTTGCAGCCATCATTGTTGTTTGGTAGGCCCAGGCTGGATACGAACCTGCCAGCTCAGGTGTACGTGGCTGGCGCCTTAGCCTGCTGAGCCACAGGCGCCGAGCCCATTTCTCCCATTCTTATACTGCTATGCTATTTACTTACACTGCCTTGAACACCAAGATGAGGAAACCTTTGACTCAGTATTGGCTGGAATATGGCTGTTGGGTCTAGGCTGTAAGGATGTGTTAATGGGGATGGAGAGAGTTGAAAAGAATAGACTTTAGAAACCAGAGGCAAATGTGACCAACTTGTACACCTTGGCCTGAGGCTCCCATGGGGCTGAGTGTCAGGAATGAGCATCTTTCAGTGTCAACCTGCGCAGGGTGTGTCCTGAGTCCTCTTCTTCCCTCAATCTGCATGCCCTCTCCCTTGTCAGTTTTATCTACATGCTTGTTATGTGCTATGGCTCCTGGGACACTTTACTTGAAAGCAAAAACTTGTGTATCTGGGAGTCTCCAGTGGGACGGCCACAAATCCCCACACCTGCTAGTACCACCACACCACTGCACCTTCTCCGTGGTCATCATCTCAGTGGGATGGCCACAAATCCCCACACCTGCCAGTACCACCACACCGCTGCACCTTCTCCGTGGTCATCATCTCAGTGGGTCCCACTTGTCCATAGTACTGATCAAGTAAAAACCTAGGGTACCCTGTTTGACTTCTCCCTCAACCTTGAACATCCATCAGCCACCCTAAGCCAGGTCACTTTGAACTCTTCAGTGGTGCCCACAGCTGTTGAGATAAAGCCTAACTCCACAGCAGCACAGGACTCCCCAGCCCTTCCAGCTTCACAGTTTGCTGTTTTTTCCTCATACTTTTTGATAGAGCCCTGGTGAGCTTCTTCCAGAGCTGGAGTCTGACCACATTGTCTTTGCTTCTGAGTGTTGTTGTACATGCTTGGTTCTTCTTGACATGCTTCCCAACCACTTTCTCCATAAGTAGATTTTCCTTGGTAACTAGATTTTCTCTTTGGCCTTGGCCTAAAGCAATACTTCCCAATTGGGGTAGATATTGTTCCCCAGAGGACACTTGCCCATGTCTTGAGACACCCTTGGTGGCTGCACTCAGTGGCATCTAGTGGGTCCAGGCCAGGGATCTGCTGAACATCCTGCAAGGCCGTTCACATCAAAGGTCCCTACAACAAATAATTCTCTGTCCCAGGTATCATCAGTAGGTTAAGGTTGCTAAACCCTGGTCTAGAGTTCTTTTTCTCTGGGAAGCCTGGCTTGGCCTCCCCATGCCCTGGTCACTTCCCCTCCACTAAGACTTTTCTTCTTCCTTCCTCTGTCGCACTGATATTTTCCGTTTGCTTGTTTGTTTCCTCTTCTAGAATGTGAACTTCTGGAAGTCAGGTGTTGATTCTTGTTTCTGTTTTAATTCCCAGCTCTCAGCAGTTTCCAGCAATAGTGGGCATGCAAAGTATTTGTAAAGGAGTAAGAAAATGAATCCACAAAACTCTCTCTGTAAGGAGGGTCTCATATACCTCATTTTTCCCAGAAAGCATATCATTTGCAATAATATACCACTCTAATCTCCACCCCTGTGGCAATTCTACGGAAAGCAGTTTTTCAGAGTTCTCTTGTACATGTGGGCCACAGCAAACTGCCTGCCTGCCTGGGGAATTACATATTTGAATAGTTATTTTGTTTTCTAGTGGATTCTCTTGCCAGTGATTTGCCAGTCATTGAAATACTTTTACCCACAATGTGATGTGTGCTACAGGAATATTATTATTATTTATATTTCCATGACTGACTTTTTTACATTAAATAAAAGTTGAAACAGTTTGTGTCATGACTTTCATTGAGAGTTGAAAATGCCAGATAATGCAAGTTAAGGCAGCTCCAGCCAATATAGTTCATTGCCCAGCACCGTAATCTATTAAGCCTGAGATATTTTCAGGGAATTGCCTTAAATCCTTTGGTGGTTTAAAGTAGCTTCAGAGGGATTAGTGGCTTAGAGGTAATTGTTATTGCTAATATTTTATTTGAAATGTCCTGTTCGGCAAAGGTAATGTGACATTTTGCTCAGCGGAAATGCTGTCTTCCTAGACAAAGGTGTGATTCAAAAGGCCAGTGCCCAGGGGAGGGAGGGAAGAGCATGTGAGACAAAGGACAAGGGTCTGGCAGAGGGGACCAGCACAAGCCAGCTAAGTAGAAGCTGATGTTCACGGGACATTGTGGAGATGGACTTTTAATTGTATGTGGATTGTGAGATTAACCTAGGTAGTTAATCACCTCTAAAGAGAAATTTGAGTTTCACTTTTTAAAAGAAAAATTAGTAAGGAGAGTGAAACTCTTACTTTGCAAAAGCATCCTCTTACTGAGACAGTGAATGTTGAAGCTCCTCAAGGCCTGACTGTCCCTAGGCCAGTGTCTCAAATAGAGAGCACTCAAATCACTTGAGGGCATCTGTTAGAAAACAAAAATTTCTTAGGCTCCACTTCCACCAACTCTAATTCTAGAGTCCTGAGATGTTCCCAGAAATCTGCATTTAAACAGAGAGATCCAGGGGGCTCACAGGCAAGTATATTTTATGCCTGGAGAAACACTGCCAGGCATAAAAGTGGGCACATTTGCCCATTTTTCTTTCTTGTGGACAAGAAAACCAATTTTTTTCTTGCCCAGGAGACTTTGTTTCTTAAGTTTCTATCTATGGCCCAAATGCATCTGAGGTCCAGACCATCTATTAAAATGGCAATTCAAATCCTTGAATGTCTCAAAAGGCTGTCCAAACTCAAGCATTGTGTTCTGCTGGTGTTTCCTACCTCTACCTCTGTCATAGACCATTGCCCATCTGGTTCCCCCAAATAAAAGCGTAGACGTCACTTCCCTCTTTCTTCTCCGTGGCTCCATCACTGCCATTCTGCAGCTCCCATCTCCCATTGTCACTTAACGTTTCTTGTCTGGAGCATAGTAAAGCAGACTGCCCAGTCTCCACATTCCCACTGCAGCAAGTCAGACGGCCCTCGGACAGCCCTCTGCAGAACGTGTACTCTCATATAGCACCACTCTCTGCAGGAACTCTTCACTGACTTCCCACTGCCTTTGGGATCAAAAGGGTCAAATCCTTTTGTGGGCCCACAAACCTCCTTGGTAACTACCTGCCCCTACTGCAGTCTTGTCTCACATGACTTTCTCTCTGGTTCTTTGTGTTCTAGCAACACTGTTCTTTGTTTAGTTCCTCAAAAATGCCAGGCTGGCCAGGTGCAGTGGTTCACGCCTGTAATCCTAGCACTCTAGGAGGCCAAGGCCAGTGTGATTGCTTGAGCTCAGGAGTTTAAGACCAGTCTGAGCAAGACTGAGACCCTATCTCTACCAAAAATAGAAAAACTAGCCAGGCATTGTGGTGGGTGCCTATAGTCCCAGCTACTCAGGAGGCTGAGGCAAAAGCATCACTTGAGCCCAGGAGTTTGAGGTTGCTGTGAGCTCTAATACCGTGGCACTCTACTCAGGTGCCCAAGTGAGACTCTGTCTCAGAAAAAAAAAATGCCATGCTCACCTTGGCACAGTGCAATCTTTTGCCCTAAGCCAGGGTTTTCCTTTGGTTTTTCTCCCCTTTCCTTAACCTAGTGAACATCTGTATTTTCCTCAGATGACATCCCCAACTTTGCCTTCCAGATCTCCTAATGTAACTCAGGTTCCCTTATGATCCACCCTCAGATGCCTATATACTTTCTGTAATGAAACATTTCATTTTATTAATGTTTGACTAAAGCCTATCTTTCTCTAGACCTGAAGGTCCATGACATCCTTTTTTGCTAACCATTCTAACCCCAGCATCTCTTACAGTGCTTGGCCCATGGAAGCACTCAGTAAACATTTGTGAATACATGATGGCGTGTATATTGTGTGAAACATACTGTTGAAAGAACAATGTCATTTGAATTTCAGACAGAGAAATCAGAGAAGTCCCAGCATTGACAGACACTGATGATGTCAAGCAAAGTAAATTGGGGTGATAAGGTCATTAGATAGACAATGTAATTATAACGTTTAAGCATAACCATTAAGTGTACACAAACTTTGTACCCAGGTAAGTAATTTTAAACTTGAGTTGACTTCTCAGTGATGGATGGGACATTTTAAAATAATAGTGATCCTGATAAAGACATCCTTAAATTTCACTAAGCATTAAGAATATTTAGAATAATGATTACACTTTGGTTTATTATATAGAGCCTGGTGTTGGATGACATTTTGCTGGATCATTTTTCTCAAAGTAATATAACTCCTATTTATGGTAAGGGCCCTTTCAGGGCTTGCTGGCTCACCTAGAGATTGTACCCCAACTTGTACATTTGCTCTGAAGTCGAAATCTGCTGGCTGTATAATAGCTGAACATAACATCGAGGGTAGAGAGATTGACACTTTAGGTCAGGCAGACTTTGTCAGTGGGGCCTATCATTTATCAGTTACCACTCTACCTCTGTGGTATCTTGCTTTAAGAAAGCCAGAGAGCTTTTCAAATGGAAATCACAAACTCAAGAGATGGAAGAAGAAGACAAATACTAAAGATCATCTTGGTAAAGGCTGAAGGAGGAAGAAGGTCCTTAAAATAATAGCACAGGCTCTGGTGCTATTCTAGCTATAGATTTTGCTCAAACACTGGAATCACTTTGAATCCCTATTTCAGATATTAACAAACGCAACCTCAGAGGGAAAAACAACTCCTTCAACACTCCTGTCCCATAGAGAAGAAATCTCAATCCACAAGTGTCTGGAGACTTCTGGCTTCTAGCTGCTGCTTAGAAGCACCTGATGGAAACATACCAGGTTCAAAACTCCAACAAACTTAGTCTGACATGTCTGGTTGTGTGTCTGCTTTCTGCCTGACACCATGCTAGACACTTTTATGTAGACTCAAGATTATAAACTGGCAAACCAGAAAGTTTATACACTGGAAAACTGTTCTCTGGGGAATCCATCCTGTCCAAGAGATAAAAGAGACTGGCCTGAGGGCTCACCGAAACCACACACAGCCAGAGCAGCCCGCCTATAAAAACTCTTACTATATGCCTTGTGGCTCCTAAAAGAAGTGTTTTTCTTCCATTCTTCTATATAAAGACAGACAAAAAGCACAAGACATTTGAGTACCATCTATAATGTGAATGACAAAGGTCAAAACCACTAGAGAAAAGAAATTTACAGGAAACAAAGACCATGCATAGATTTGAAAACCTTAAAACATATCCAATCTCTTCAGAGAAGTAAAAAAAAAAAAAATTGTATCCATTAAAGAAGAATAACATTGTATAAAAAGGAAAAACTCAGAGAACCAAAAAAGAGTTCCTGGAAGTAAAAAATATAATAGCAGAATAAAAAATTCAATAGAAGGCAAAAACCTAAAATTAGGTTGCCCAGAAGTATTTTAAAAATATGAAACAAATGGAGATAAATTATAAGAAAATTGGAGAATCATTTCAAGATGCCCAAGTCCCCAAAACAGGAACTCTAGAAAGAAAAGACAAGTAAAGTCAAATAAATTTAAAATGTAATTCTAAAATTTTGGAAAATTTTCAAGAATTGAAGTTCATAATTTTCCAGATGAAAGAACATGTTTGATGCCCAACACAAGACTCATAATAAAGCATATTCTTGCAAAATTTCAGAACATCAAAGAAAAAAGAATAGATACAAAGCTTTCAATAAGGAAAAGCAATTTATTTACAAAGGATTACTCATCATATTGGCATCAGAATTCTCAATAGTCACTCTGAAAAACTAGCATACAATGGAGAAATATCCTAAAAATTCTGAGAGGAAATGATTTCAAACCTAAAATTATAAATCCAGGCAATCCACTGATCAAGGATTAAAATAAGATAATGACATGTTTAGATGTGAAAGGCCTCAATTATTCTCATATGCTGCAATTCTCTAAGAGGTCACTAGAGAAGCTATAACAGTAAATTGAGGGAGTGAGTTAAGCTAGAAGAGATAGGATCTGTGGAAGAGAAGTCCAACATAAAGGAGAGGCAAGAGAGATCTCCAAAATTGCCATGGAGGTTAATTCCAGGGAAAATGATGTGCTGGGACTAGAGGATAACAATTCAGTGCTGGAGCAGGTCAGAAGATGCTGGAAGAGAGGTTTCCAAGAAGATGAAATTAATGGACTATATGCTATGTTTGAACATTCTAGGAGGAGATTTAGATTCCTGGGGAGAGTTTAGGGTTGATTTAGTGGTAAGTATATTAAAAATTGAGCAAGTGCATACCACATGACACAAAGATAGTTATTAATTTCCTTGAAGTTAGAAAGTTATGCAAGAAAAGAAATCAGGGCTCAGAAGTTTTATATTTATAAAAATGTAAATGTTATAACTATTTAAACTAAAATTATGGCATAGCTCTCTAGCACTGATGGGAGGGTTGAAACACGAAAAAGCCACAAAAGGTGGTGAGAGACGGGGAAGTGAATAGAGAATGTCTAAAATGGAAACATTAAGAAGAAGTGGTATAAACACATTCTTTGGTAATGGGGAGGAAAAATACTGGAAGAGCGATCATAACGATCAGCTCACAGAAACATGTGTCTTTCATGAAAAGTGAGAGCTAAGTTAAAAATATAAGTGTTTCGGAAAGCAAATCAATAAGAAAGTGAAAGCATTTGTTTAATGAGGAAGTGATACTTGTTCCAAAGAGGTCAAGGCTGAGTAAGTGTGGACCCAGCTGAATCACTCTGCCTTTGTGGAGCACCTGGTTAGACAATTCTCCTTAGGTTCATTTCTAAATCATCTTTGTGACTGGGTGCTTTAATAATTCTATGGTCTTAATCACAGCAGAGGCACTTCAGCACTAGGAAATGGATGCCTAGAGCTTTCATAATAGGAAAGTAATGGATCTGCTCATTGCTCAGGACTGCCTTCCTCCATCCACCAAGAAATAGCACGTCAAATTCTTTGCAGATTTTTAAAACAGTGATAATAGGCCTCTATACTGCATTGCAGAGTTAACCTTTGGCTAATATTGTCCTCTCAACCATTTATCACTTTGTTCCCCAAGCTCTAGACCCAGGTGGGAAGTAAATTGAGCCATATGTAAACTTCATTAATTACCAATATACAAGACATGTCTTCTCTTACCCTCCTTTCTCCACAAAAAGTGTGATTCGTTCCTTTTCTTATGACCTACACAAAGTGATCTTCCCATTAACATCCCGAATACACAGTCCCTCCAATGATTGCTCATTGCTTACCCATCCCAAGCACCAGATAGTGATAACTTAAAAAAAAAAAATCTAAGCCTTGTTTCCTGAGGTTCCTGACACTCCAGGGGAGCACTTTGAAAACAGAAAACTCACTCTGTTTTTGAGGAGCCTCTGTAAAGACCGGAGGAATCTTGAGTATTTTTTTCCAAATGGATTTGTGGGTGTATTAAACTACAGTCATTTCCTTAACCACCTGGTCCTATATGCCTAATTTGACCACGTTCTGTGAGAGGTATTCCCTCAAATACTTATATACATGATAGAGAAATAAACAGCAGTGACCAAGCTGTGCCCATGAACTATTAAAACCAACAGAGGGGCATGTTCTTAGCCTTTATTCTACTTTCCCCTTTAGTCTGGATTCTGATTTTACTTACATTCCTCATACTGTAGGCCAGTCAAAAGAAGCAAAAGCAATGAGAAGAGTGATGAGAAGAGCTGGCCATAAGTAAGAAGGTCAAGTGTGGCCCTCAGCCTGCTGACTTCCATTATTTGTATCTGTTAGGTTCTTTAATGGTCATTGTCTGCATAGTGTCTGATGCCATTACAATCTGGTTTAGGGGTATTTTTGGAACCCAGAAGGCTGTTACTGGGAGACAGGCTTCCCAGACCTATAGTAGGACCTCTGGCTTTAGCTGTAGATCCTTAGAATTAGAAGCAAAAGGACAGAAGCCTACTAAATTTAGAAGAGGCACATTGCCAAAGAAATCCCAAGCCTGGCTAATGACAACTGGTGACTGCTTTTATATTTTCCATGGGCCCCAGAAATGGAGACAGTAAGAAATAAACTGCTCACATGGAGTAACTTCCACAATGGGTATTCTCTCTTTATACTTACCTTCAACATGGCCATGGAAGAGGAGAGTCAAAGGAGCTCTTTTTAGCATACCTGGGGTGTCCAGACTAGGTGACCAAGGTACTCACTTCACTGCCCAAGCAGGATTCAATATGCACTATGAATTAGTAACCACTAGTATTATTTTCTAAAGTCATTTCCTCTAAAAATGTGGCTTTTTATTGCTATTATTCTTCACTTTCTCTATCACTTTATATTGCGTGGATTAAAGATGGATGGTGTGTCATTAAACCCACATGGGAGCTGTATCTGGACCAATAGAATAGATGGCATGTCAGCCAGAGGTATGGGTCACGGGTGCTGAATGGAGTTCCTGAATTCAATTATGGATTGTTTTCTTTTGGGGATGAAGTGAGCTAGGAAAAAGCACTTTAAAAAGTGTTTACATGAGAAGGACTGTCTTTATGGGTGTTCAACAAGAAAGATGTCCTATAGTAGACATTGTGACAGTTCCCCAATGATTATTCTATCCCTTTACCATCATGAGTAGTCTTGTGATTGGGGTGAAATGTCTCCCTTCTTTAGCTTCAGAGAAGGGCCCTGATTAATCTAAACCAGCAAAAACAATCCTGTCCCTTTTGCCACAATGATTGCTTCAGAGATAGTTTCAGACAATCCTAAACCATACATACACGCATATGTACATACACAAAGGGTGCCAATAAATGTATACACATTTTAACAAGGGAAAACACTGTATTCAAATTGTAATAATATATATCAATAACAAAAGATGAGTACAAGTAACACTGACCATGTCTTGTAATTGCAGAAGTTAAACATAACTTGTGTAATATAAATTTAATGCTTTTTTTTGCTTTCTTAAAATGTGTATACATATTTTTGGCACCTTCTGTGTGTGTGTGTGTCTATATACACAAGGTGGCCATAAAGTTCCTGTGCAATTTAAAATAGTTTAACATAGGAAATTGCACATGAACTCTGTGTCCACCTTGTTGTGTATATAATACATACATATATATAATATATATATATATAAATTTTTTTGATGAGGAAGCCTATAATTTTAGTTGTATCAGAAAGGAATTTTGTTATCATGAGGAGTAAGTAAATTCTGTCATCTTTTTAATCCATCCAGTTCAGCAATCAAATCTTCTGGTAGAATATCTGCTTGGTCATTGTGAAAATTGCCACCCTACTCGCTGGCTCACGGGCTCAGGAAAGGTGAGATCTGGCCTCTGTAGATTCTGAGTGGCAGGTGGACAGCATCATTTGCCACCCACCACATAATACCAGGGAGGCAATTCTATAAAAAGGAATCTGGATGGTGTCAGGAAGCAGGAATGACTTTTTTTTTTTTTTTTTTTTGTAGAGACAGTCTCACTTTATTGCTCTTGGTAGAGTGCCCTGGTGTCACAAGGCTCACAGCAACCTCCAACTCTTAGGCTTAAGCGATTCTCTTGCCTCAGCCTCCTGAGTAGCTGGGACTACAGGCGCCTGCCACAACACCCGGCTATTTTTCTGTTTTGCAGTTTGGTGGGACTGGGTTTGAACACACCACCATGGGTATATGGGGCCGGTGCCCTACTCACTGAGCCACAGTCACCGCCCAGGAATGACTTTTGAAAGACTAGTAAATGACACATATCCACAACCACACCTCTTTCCTTTCAACCCCAGACATCTATATAACTAAAAATTAAGAAACACTTTAGACCAGGCACTCACACCTGTCATCCAAGTATCCTGGAAAGCCAAAGTGGGAGGATTGCTTGAGTCCAGAAGTCTGATATACACCGAGCAATAGTGAGACCCCATCACTACTAAAAAGAATTGGCTCAGTGCCCATAGATTAGTAAGTAGGGTGCTGGCCACACACACCAAAGCTGGTGGGTTGGAGCCCCACCTCAGTCTGCTGAACAACAATGACAATTGCAACCAAATAATGCTGGGCGTTGTGGCAGGTGCCTGTAGTCCCAACTACTTGAGAGGCTAAGGCAAGAGAATTGCTTAAGCCCGAGAGTTTGAGGTTGCCGTGAGTTGTGACACCACAGCACTCTACTGAGGGTGACAGAGTGAGACTCTGTCTCAATAACTAAATAAATACATACATACATAAAATTAACTGGGCCCTGCGATAATCCCTGTCGTTCTAATTACTTGTGAAGCTGAGGCAGGAGGATTGCTTGAACCCAGGAGTTTGAGGTTGCTGTGAGCTAGGCTGATGCCATAGCACTCTTGCCTGGGCCAAGAGACTGTGTCTTGAAAAAAAAAGATACACAAAAAAACTTAAAAAATGGTAGTTGATAAAGGCTCAAAGAGTTAACCTTAAAAGTGTACAACAAACATATATAGAGAGAGACTAAGTCTCAAACTGTTGCCCTGGGTAGAGTGTCATGGCAGCATTATCGCTCAAAGCAACCTCCAACTCTTGGGCTCTAGCAATCCTCTTGCCTCTTGCCTCAATCTTTGTGTTTTGAGTAGAGATGGGGGTCTTGCTCTTGCTCAGGCTGGTCTTGAACTTGTGAGCTCAAGTAATCCACCTGCCTCAGCTTCTCAGAGGGCTAGGATGTGAGCCACTAAGCATAAATAATTCTGAATATTGCAATATCCCTTTTTTAAAATGAGAAATCTGGGGCTTGTATAGGTAGAAATCATTTTCCCAGGGTCACTCAACTGATACATGGAGAGGCTGGAATTCAAACTCAGCTCTGCGTGACCCCAGTCTCATTCCCCTGCTGTAATACTGGGGAAGTCCAAGGTACAAGTGGGCAAATGTCACTGACCTGATGCTTTTAGGGGAAAAGATTAGAACCCAGTTATTGTGAGGGCCTACTTAAGAAATGTAGATTAAACTTGGAAGAACTAGCTCTACTTGCCCCAGATCTTGGGACACATAAAATAGATGAGGGAAAAAGTTAGTTATTCAAGACTGAAGAGAAGGAAGGTTTTCCTAGCTCTTTCCATGAAAAGAATTGGGAGAATGTGGGCAGAAGTTTGCCACAATGACATGAACCGAGAAGTAACCAAACTGAATATTCTTCACATCACCCTGAAGTTTTTTACCGCTGACAGTCTATGGGGTGTGTGGAAGGTAAGTGTAGAGCAGGGGTCCTCAAACTATAGCCCATGGGCCAAATGCTTTGGTGTGAATTGTATTTGTTCCTGCTTTGTTTTTTATTTCAAAATAAGATATGTGCAGTGTGCATAGGAATTTGTTCATAGTTGCTTTTTTTTTTAAACTATAGTCCGGCCCTCCAACGGTCTGAGAGACAGTGAATTGGCCCCCTGTTTAAAAAGTTTGAGGACGCTTGGTGTAGAGCTTTGTGTTCCTTAATGTAGACATAGAACCCACCAAAAGAGTTGATGCATACTCAATTTATCAATTAAAAAATTATGTAACCACACACATATTTACATTTCTGATCGCATGGACCACTATTTGAAAGTGCCCTTTCACCACTCTAGTCTTATTTAGCTGCCTTTACGATTAGATCCAGCAACAGCAAATATCTGTATACTTTTTCTCAATTTTATTAGCTATTATTGAAGACAGAAATACTTTTAGGATTCCAAACCATGAATTCATACAGTGGGTTTTCAGGCTTTGGGGTTGTTGGAACACATATTTGGAGGGCAGCAATCTCCATATGGCAGTGACCTATGACTGCAGGTGTGCTTGCCCGTGAAGTTGCTCTGTTTGAAATTTCTAAAAATCTCATTTCGCTTGTGAGACACAGGGACATGATATCTATTATTCACCATCATAGCACCCTCAGTATTTCTTCCTAACACTTACTGTAATTATTACTGGATAACTATGTGCATAGTTAAGTGTCTAGGGTCTGCCTCCCTTTGGAGTGTAAATTCTACAAGTGCAGAGTCTGTATTTGTGTAGTACATGCTATATTTCTGCCGTTGAGCCTAGAGCCTAAATCTTGAAATGTCAGTGATTATTGGTTACATCAATGAATTGGACAAAAGGAAGGAAGCGACCTGCTCAAGGACACACAGAATCAATAGCTGAAAGGAAGTACAGGGATGGCTGTGAGAGGAACTAAGAATTAAAGTCCTAAGTTAAATGCAGCTTTTTCTCTAAATAGAAATGAGGTCATTCTTTTGAGTCAGATATTATTTTATTTTATAAAACAAGCCACAGTTTGACTTGGCGTACCAGAGGTAAGTTTACAAATAGAATTCTATGACTTGATAAAAAAAGTCCTATGCTGAGTACTAGGCCTGGTTGGAAAAAGTTTTGATAAAAGCATAGACCAGAAAAGTTATTGTTAGAAATGTTATTTTGTTCCAAAAGCTTATATACCAGTGTTTATAGTGGCATTATTCTTTGTAAACAAAAGGAAGAACCAACCCCAACGTCTATCTGCTGATGAATGGATACATCAAATGTGATATGCCTACACATAGTATTCAAAATGAATGAAGTACTGATACCTGCTATGACATGAACGGACTTGAAGATATTATACTAAGTAAGCAGCCAGGTGTAACAGCTCACGTAGTGTACGGCCCCATTCACATGAAATGTCTAGAATAGACAAGCTCATAGAAGTAAAAGCGATTTTTAGTTGCCAGGTGCTGGGGGGAAAGGAGGAATGGAGATTGACTGCTGTTTCTTTTTGGAGTGATGAAAATGTTTTAGAATTAGTTGTGGTAGTTGCACAACATTATGAATGTACTAAAAGCCACAGAATTAATCACATACTTAAAAATGGCTGAAATGGTGAATTTTATGTTATGTGATTTTTATCCCAATTAAAAAAATTAAATGGCAAAAAGCAATATATGTGTGTGTGTGTGTGTATCTGAATTTCACTTTAGAATTGTACAAAGACTTTATAAAATGTCAAGTCTGGTGGGGTCCAGGATGACAATTATAAGCATACCCTGAGGCTAACTTGGGTTGCAGCGGGGAGAGCGAGGGAGAAAGAGAATGCTTTGCATTTGCCAAGTAACATCTAGCCAGGCACCGCACTTTGCTCTGTAGAGCCAGCTGTCTCACTGAATTCTTGCCTCAGCCATCTAAGGGAGTTGGTATTCTTCTCCTGTTTGCAGATGAAGATACTGAGGCTCAGGGAGGCGTATTAACTTCATTCATTCATCACACAGTTTAGTGCCTACTTCTGTGCATTGTAGGTGTTTGGGATAGAACTGGGAACAAAAGACTTGGGGCTTACATTTTAGTGAAGGAAAGCTGAGGAAGCAAACCCATAAATAAATAAGACAATGTCAGGCGGTGACAGATGTCATGAAGGCAGCGGAACAAGGGGACTTGGTAAAACTTACCCCCAGAACTCCCAGTAGCTATGGGAGCTAGGGAATGGGGGGGTTCCTTTAGACATAGACATCACTTTGGGGCTGTGCTACTACAGTATTACCAAGTTGCAGGGTTGTCACCTCTTTTGAAGCTGTTTAGAAAGAGGCCAGAAGGTGTGCACGAAAAACTCTGGAGAAAAAGCTATTTCAAAGCAACTGTGACTGGATTTTTTTCTTTTTGTGTTCCTGTCACATGAAGTTTTTTTCTCTGTGTCCACATGGCACTTGTGATTACAACAGTTCCTGGTTCTGTACAGTGTAGTATTTTGGTATGTGATATTACTAACATTTATTAGAATGTGTTTCTAAGTATATAATGTTAACTGCCTTTCTGATTTCTTAAGTGTGATTTTCAGAAACATCCACCATTCTCCCCTGCCCCCGTGGCAATGTAACCAGCATACCCAACTTCTGATAAATGTATCCACTTTATGAAATCGGAAAAATGTGTGCTGAAAATAGTTACAGATAGTATTAAAAATGAAATAGGAGGGCTTTGGGGTCAGACATTTGGAAGGGTGATTATAGACATTCTGTGGATAAATGTTAAAGAAAGAAAAAAAGCAAACAATTGTTAAAAAGGTGAGGGGGGTCCTATAAGCCTACGATCTAGCCTATCAGTGTGCACGAGAGAAGCTATTTGGTACCAAAATACTTGGAAAGTCATGTTCTGCCCTCAAGAAAAAAATTAGAGTTAGAAAAACTCATGATTGCTACTATTAAATATGAGAAAGACCCAAGGTTTGTTTTTCTGTCTTAAAACATTGTTCAAGTTACATATTTCTTTAGTAAACATAATGATTAGTAAATGTTGTATTTGATTGTTTTAGTTATGATTTCAGCTCTCTAGGAAAAAAAATAACAAAACAAAACAGGATAATATAGAAGGGAGAGTGCTTCTATACTGGTTCTGGGAGCCAGGGAAGTCGTTGTCTAACTTCACAGCCAGACACAGTCCCTTTAATGCTGTGACTGTTTTCCTAGGAGAAAACAAACTCCCAGAAGGAATAAAAAGCTCCAGAAAGATAAGCTTTGCAAACCTCCACTTATGAAGTAATGACACTGATCATATCTTCACTTATGTATCACTCAGAGTTTATATAAACTCTTATATAAAATTTGTTCTTGGAAAATATGTTAAACACCTAGTCCTCTTTTTCATTCATCCTTCAGCTTTTATATGGTCTTCAAGATCTCCTAAAAACATTCCCTGGAAATAAATAACCTTGAATTTCCTATTTGAAGTGTCTACAGCAAAAAAAAGGTGTTTTTATTTTAACATATGTGTATTCTATGGAATTTTTCCTACTCTTGACTATGTGTTTTATCTTTTTAGATGTTCAATATTTTGACAAAAGTCAGTTTAACATTCCTACATTAAGTATATTGCTCTAATGATGTCTTTTACCCTAACAGTAATCAGTACTCTTACAATGAACAGCACAGTTAATTTCTCAAGCAGCATAACTTGCATTCATTTCATAAATTTGAGGGTTAATTTTAAATTGTTTTTGTAATAATTCTTTAGTATTCACCACCAGACCTGCACTGGTCAGCTCAGACTTTGGGGAATTCAATATCTATCTTGTACACGCAGTTCATCTTTTGCAACTGTATTGGCCGCCTCACAAATTTATCTGTAGTATTTCTAGATGGTTATGTAGCAGAAGCAGCTACTCTCTGGGGGCTCACATCTCTTTTCCACCAATCAGAAGTCGACTCATGATTCATTATGTTTGTTGGCTAGATTATTTAACTTAATTCAATATAAATTATTTAATTCCTAAAGCCTTCCTGGTATTCAACACGAATGAAACAATTGTTCCTGGACACAATCATCCTAATAACTCTACACAGTTTTACCAAGCCCCAAGATAGTCGTTAAATCCCAGCTATCCGCTGCTTTACATAAACTCCTCATGCTGAGTTTTTGAGGGTTTAATGGTGCTGAAATTGTTTGGATTCAATAAGGAACTATATATTATTGTATATTTAATGAGAGAACATCCCAATTACATAGCAGTGTGAGAAATCATAAAATATTTCTAGGTAGCAACTTTGCCATTGTTGATAAGTTCCTTTCTTTTGTTATCTGTTCTTGTCCATGGGGGAAAAGAATGATTCCACTTTTTCCAAATGTAAGATTGCTACTGAGAAGTCTTCCTTTATGTGAATCATCTCCTGACATCATTTCTAGCTGGTCAGTGGGTGGTGGCAGAAACAAATATGGCCAGGATGTTTTCCCTCTTGAATGTAATTTATATAATGTATGTCCCCAGACAGAGTGTCCCCGGTCTTAGATTGGATTCCCTGGGAATAGACTCTGAGGTAGAGGATTGTGCACATCCTGTAGGGACATGGGGAAGTCAGGATTGGTAGAGGGAGAAGCTCAAGGGCAATGCCATTGCAACTGTGGCTCAGCCAATCTCATGGGGCGCTTTGGAGCTGGTACCTTCACAGGTGTCCTGAACTGAGACAAGAGAGTTGGGCCATTGTAGCCCTGCATCCTCCAATTGTTGGCTGTGGGTTGCTCTCTATGAGTGGCGTGACCCTGAGCTAAAGGCAATTTCCAGCAAGTTGGTGGCACCCAGCATTCCCAGCAGCTGGAGGAACAAGTATCTCAAAGTCAATGGTAAGGGGAACAGCATGGAGCAGCCCCATCTACAACCCTCATTCTAAGAAGAGCCTGGGCGAGGAATGCTGACAGAGACCAACTTCACTTCTTTTATACGAGATTTGTTCTTTCCTCTCAACAAAGCTTAGATCTGTAAAAATGTACAGCATTGTCCTTTTTGCCCCATTCCGTTCTCTCCCTCCTTTGTCCTAAATAAGTGCAGGAATGCAACAAGATAGACTCTGGAGAATTTCTGCCCATGGGAGGGTCAAATTATATAGTGCAATTCCTGGGACACCAAGCAGAAAACATAGGAGGTGGAGCTACCAAGGTCTTCTAGGAACTCTTAAGTAAAAGGACACTTGAAAAAGGAAAAGAGCCAGAAAGAAACCATTTAGAGATCAAGGGGATGTAGGCCATAGGCTGCAGTTTGTTCCTCACCCCATTACTCCTTACTGAAGCAAGCAAGGCGCACTTCTGTTCTCATATCGGTGTTTCTCTCGCTAGCCACACTTAACCCCCTCTCCAAACTTAAAGCAGGCTCCTTCCAGCTCTCAGGTAGAGGTAGAAGATAGCTTTTGTTCTCAAGATCTTCTCTCCCCACCAATCCCTTCACAGCTTACACCTGTCCGATTGCTTGCTTTGCATAATGCTTCTTTCACTGATTCACTCATGGTCATTAATTTTGTCATCCTACTAGGTACCAGTTCTATTCCAGATACCCTGATTCTTAACTCATTGCCGGGAACTTTTGGTGCTGGTTTTGTTTCCCTTCTGATTCTTGTCTCATTGCCTGACTTCTGATTCAGCTGGCCTTGATCTTTGCTCCCCAGATAGGTGTTTGATTGGATCTCTGTTCTTGTTTTGGATTGGAAACCACTGGTCTTTCCTTGACAAGCCAGGTCAGATGTCCTCATCTCCCGATAAGGCCTGGCAAGCAGTCTCTGAGACCCGGTTTGACCTTCAAGTCTCCATCCACTTCCTCTTATCATAGATTCTCTGCCAGCACCTATGAGCCACTGCCACTGAAGGTGTGCACAAGGTAAAAATATCCCTAGATAAGAGTGACTATGGCAATGCCTAATGGAAGAGCCAGAATGTGGAGGCTGAGGACAACACTGAAGAAGGTAGAAAGCAGAAACAAAATAACAGGGCTCTCAGTTTGTTGTTCAATGTTGAATTTTTATTTTATGACTTGGTTCAATGCAAGTTCCTTATTTCAAAGGGAATAAGGCGACAATTCTGAAGTTTAATGTCTATTTAGACACTTTAATGTATCAATCTCCCTTGATGGCAACATGAAGGGTGGTGTGTAACCACATCTGCCCCAGTGTGTCCTGTGCATTGGCTCCTTCAACCCCACCACAGCCCTGTTCGGAAGTCACTATTGTGTTCTACTTAACAGAGAAGGAAACAGAAAGGCAGGAGCAACTTGCCTCTACCACCTGCAAATCCTCCTCTAAAGCCTGTGCTCCTATCCATTGTCATACTACCTGGTTAGAAATATGCACAAGAAGATAATTATAAATGACCATTTTGTTTTGAATGCCTCCCTACCACTCCCTCATGGTACAGATATGTTCATCCATAACCTCTGTTCTGTTTACTTAAGCCACTAGGCCTCAGCTCGCGAAAATTTGCTTGCTATGCAGCTTGAACTCGGGAATCTGCTTTTCTGTCTCACTTTTTTATTGACTTCCCATGCATTTTCTATTTTGACTTGAAGATGTATCTGGTGTCCCTGGACTATCCATATTAGTTTTTCCCCTTGCCATGGTTTGTTTTTCATTTAAATTCCATAACAGCGTTATATGAGTGAGTAAAGATAGAACTTTTATGAAAGACTTAATATCAAAATTAAGTTGCATTGCAAGGTCTTATGGGTAAAATTGGAAGGAAGGGCATTTAAAAATCTCTACTGAGTTTCTCTAACTGAGTCTATTTGAGGCTAATGCAATAGCCCGTGCTTGATTTATGATGATATATTCTGACGTATAAAATGCTGTTTGTAAATAGTTTAATAAAAGGCTATTGCTTCACATTCTAAATTAGCAGTGAAGGTGATTTCTATTAGAGAAGACATTTGTGGAGGATTTAGTTCTTGATGCTTAATAAAGTGAGCTCTTTTTCTCAATTCAATACCTACTGCTAACTTGTAGCACAGCTCTGGGGACCTGCTGTTCTATGCAAAGAATAAAAACATATCTCTGCTCATTGTTTATTTACTACATTTTGGGGTGCATATGGCCAAATCATTTCCTTGCAGTTCCCAGTTCAATTTTTTCTCTTGATTATGTGTTAAAAATCTGTGCATAAGATTCCTCGGTATCTCAGTTTAACCATGTGAATCTCCTGTTTTATTAAATGACATTTCTAGTATTTTAATGAGGGTTTGACATTTTCACATGTTACCATTTTGTTTTATTTTTATATTCCTTGAAGTGACTTTCATGCTGCTTTTGTGGGCTGCTGATTTACAATCTCAAAAGGTGCTTAGAGACACCTTTTCAGAAAAAAAAGAAGTGTAACAGGAAATCATTCAAGATTCTCAGTATTAGTGTCAAGGAGTGTATTTTTGAAAAAAAAATGACTTGTAAAGCTTTAAGTGTAGGGATTTGGTTCTGCACAACGTCAAATAATTTAGAAATGGCAAAGGCCAAACGTGATTTAGACTAGGGCTTGCAAACTCTAACACCTAGAGGGCTCAGCAAGTGATGTAAGTTACAGAGACAGGCCCAGAGGCCAGTGAAGGGCTGTGGCAGGAACACATGTCAAAAGAGGATAGCTCTGAATGTGCCCTTTTTGGTGGTCAGTATGAGCGAACATCCAGTGTCATACAATTTTTCAATATTCCAAGGAAATATGAGCCTTTGGATGGTTCAGTGAAACATTCTGAATTTTAGCTTGGGTAATTTCTGGTCTAACATTGCAATGGGACACATGTGCTATACTCATGGTGAATGCTGATGCTTCCACATAATCAAGAAGGAAAGGGATGGGTAGAGATGATTGTTTTTCAAATGATTCAGAAAAGCAGAACCTCCTTGCAGGAATCTTCAATTGCCTGCCAAGGGTAGAGCACGGTGTGGCACCATTCTGAGGTAGTAAAAGGGACTAAGCTGTACCTCATTTTTAAAAAGAACCCACAGTCTAGAGAAGTTCTAAGGCATGACAAACATAACTGAATGTAAAATGAAGTCAGGTAAATTCCAAAAGGGATATTCAAAAGAAATTCAAAGGAGGGAGAAGTCACAGCTGGTTGGTGAGACCAATTCATGACAAGATGAGCCCTGATGATAAATATAGGACTGTCATAGATATGGACAAGAGGAAATTCCACGTAGAAGAAACAGAAGAACTGAAATTAAAGGTAGAAAAACACTGGTGTGTGTGGATGATCAGAAAGCAGGAACTAGACAAATGTTAGGCAGGACACCTGTGGGCGAGAAGGCAAGAAAAGCAGACTGAGTGTATGTTGTGGCTGACATTGAGTGCTGGACAGAGGAGTTTACGCAATTATCTTCGTAGATAAAGACAAGCCTTGATACTTTCTGACTTGAAAAGCATCATGCCTAATCTCTACTATAGGTGCAATGTTAAAGAACAAGATGGCAAAACAGGAAAGAGGGGGCTTTTGGTCATTTACTCAAAGTTTAATTTAAGCTCATTTTTAGTTGTATATTTTATGCTCTTAATCGCAGCTTACTTTTTCACTCCAAGGTAAAACATTCAGAAGCCTCTGGCTCTGAGAGATGGAGTCCATTCCCAGGTGACTGTGCTCATGTTTCTCCGGCTGGGGTGTCCTTCTGGTGTGCTCAGCTTTGATGATCACCTTGCAGTAGAATTGTGGGTTTCTCCTTCTTCCTGGCTATTCGAAGGAAATTATAGGCAGAGGAAATAGTTGCCAGTGCCTTGAGGTAGGAGCATGCATAACTGGAGCATCTGGAGTGAGGCTAAAGTGTGGAGGGCAGAGTTTCCCAATGAGATCAGAGAGATGATGGCCGTTAGCTCATGTGGGATATCGTGAGCTCAACAGTTTGGTTTTTCTATTAGGAGAGGGGAAACCAAAGGAGGGTCTGGGGCAAGACAGTGATGTGGAGAATTTTGGACTTAATTGCATTGATTGAATTTTCTTAACCTGTCCTATTTTCCACCTCTTGCCCTTTTTTGTGTTGTTTTTTAGAGATATTCTCAACTTTGGTTTTTCAATTCATTTATAGATTTTTAATTTCTGCCATAACATTTTTAATTTCCTAAAACTCTTACATTCTCAGGCTTTAGGCCTGTTTTATTTCATAGATATGTTATCTTTTCATCCCAAAGATATTAATTACAGCTTTTGTAAACTTTCCTTTTTCTGCCTGCCTGGACTGTATTGTGGAAGTCATGAGACTTTTCTGGTTGTTTTAAGCTCTTTTCCTTCAGAAGCTTTCCTCAAATATCAAAGGTCCTTGGATATCTGTGCTCATTCAAAAATGAGGAGCTGAAAAGGTGATCAGAAGTCTTGGTTGAGGCTGTGGTGCTCATAAAGGTGCAGCTTCTCTAGGATGACAGGGTAGAGGTCCAGATATGTTGCTGGAGGCATCAAACTGCCAGCAAATATACATCTTTTCTCTAGACTGATCAGTTCTCCAGAAAGGACAAATCTAATCTTAGATGTAGGGTAGTAGAGGAAGTGGAGAATCTTGGTGTAAACCTGGAATTCAGATTTCTGACATCCTAGTGGAAAGAGAGGCCTGGGAACTTTAAGGGCCTAGGGTATATACTTCAATTTAGCTATTCTCAATTCAAAAGATGCTTAATTTTGTTACATCTCCCACTTCCCAGGGCTTATCAAAGAACCCCAGGGAACTTTATTTCTGTCCCTCTTTCTAGTGAACTATTATGTTGTTCATGTCCTGAGTCTAAAGCATTGAGCACCTTATTGAGGAAAGAAGCCACAATCATGGTTGTCTCAAGATTCCTTTACAGAGCTCTCTCGGAAGTATAGGCCCTATGTCATTGCGGAGATTCCCTGTCTGCAGGCTCACAGCATCCTGTGCCTGGATCCTTCATGCTATTTCTGTGGCCTCTGTTGTACATCTCTGCTAACTTGCCCAGGCCTTGGGGGTACTTCCTCCCATCAGGCAAGATGAACTGGAGAGCCCAGGCCAAACTATCTTGGCCTCAAATATTTGAGCTGAAAAAAATGTTAAAGGAGGACCTGAACTGTAGTCTAGAAAGTTATATTATGCTAATAGTATTGATTTCCTGATTAGATTCCCCTCCTATGGTAATAGCCCACCATTAGAGGTAGCTGGATAGATAGCACTCTGTTGTACTGTTTTTGCAAGTCTTGTGAGCCTATAATAAATCGAGAGAAAAATACACTCCATCTTTCCAAAATAAGGTGATGTACTATTTAAAGAGGACTTGCATGGGAAGTAGACAAGAAATAATTCTTTTGTGACTTACAGCTGACCACTCACATCCAACCTATAAAAGAAATTAAGAGCTAGAAATCAAGGAAAGAATTTCGGTAGAGAGATTGGTGATGTAGGTTTGAATATCACCTCCCCTTTCTAGGGAAACTAACCCAATAGACCATCCAAGTGGTGCTTCTCAAACAGAGTGTCATTTTATCTAAAGGCAAATTCCAACTTCAATGCACAAATACTGCTTGTAACCCTTCAGATGTCTATTTCCAGCATCAACAATTTAAAATCCACTCTCCCCAGTATATAAGATTTCAGAAGAACCTCAGTTTTCTCAGCCCAGGCTGCTACAACATAATACTGTAGATGAGTGGCTGAAATAACAGATATCTCTTTTTCACAGTTATGGAGGGTATGAAGTCTAAGATAAAGTTGCCAGAATTTGGTTCCTGGTGAGGGCTCTCTTCCTGGCCTTTAGACATCCACCTTCTCACTATGTTGGGGGTGGGAAGACATGAGTGCACTTGGGTCTCTTCCTCTTCTCATAAGGGCACTAATCTCATCACCCTTATAACTGCATCAAAATATGATTACAAGACCCCATCCCCAAATACTATCCCATGGGGTTTAGGGCTTCAATATATGGACTTTGGGGGGAACACAAGCATTCAGCTCACAACAAATGAGCATGTGAAGAATGTTCCTTTTCTAAAGCCATCTCAACACTAAGAGTTATTTAGAGCAAACTTCATGTTTCTGAGTAACATTCCCAGTGATTTTAATGTACCTAAGATTAAAGTGATTTTAATTGCATAATGAGAGCATTGAGACAAAAATGATAAGGTCGTCTCTGGTAGCCATAACATGAGATAGATAAAACAATTACTTTGTGCTTCCTCTATAACAAAACTTACACAGTCCCTAAGTCAGTCACAACTCTACACTTAGTTTCTAGCGCAGAATCTGGCTCATAGATAGGTGCTAAAAACATACTTGTAGAAGAAATGAAGAATGGTGCTAGGTTGGTATTCCCCCCATCTTCCCATTAAAAACTCCATATATCCTGAAACCTGGCCAGCCCTCTTATCATCCCCTACTTTCCTACCCCAGCATACACCTTGGGCTTTGGATTTTTGAGAGCAAAAAGTGAGAGATTACATGGAGGGATGAGAGAAGCAGAAGCAATAGTTCTCTGTAATCCTCTGAATGTAGAGTGGATTTGTATCTGACTGGACATTAAGTTTAAAGGTAGAATGAAAGCAAATGTGTAGTGTTTGTATCATATGTAGCATCATGTAACACAAATTACCCTTTAACATTCTTTAGAAAGGTACCATATCGTAGCAAAATATATATATACATATATATAAAAAACACAATGAATTTTTTCTTCCAGCTTTGGAATGGCCCGCTGCTTTCTTCTGTTCTGTATTGGTTGAAATTGGCTTGAATTGAGGGTTTGTAGTTGATGAAAAAGGTATTTTTAAATACTAAAATTAACTTGATGTGGTAATACGCTATCACTATGAAAAGCACCCCAGGATCCAGACTACCTGAAGAATGGCAATTTTCTACCTTCCCTCTCAGTCCCACATTAGGATATATAACCACTGAGTAGAATGGTGGAAGGAAATCTCATTCACTCTCTGTCTCTCCTTTTCCTCCCTCATTCAAATTTTCTTGTTTGGCCCAGCATGCATAGTTGATTTCCCTCAAGTTAAAAATGCTCATATGATGAAATTTCTAAAGTAGGGGCAACAAACTGTGTCTGGTGAAACCTTTGGAGTTTTGCCACTTGTGTTGATCAGAGCAGGGCTCACACCACAGGGCCATGTTGGCAGTGATGTCATATAGGAGCGGTGAGGATCCAGTGTGGGTCAGCACTCCAACACAGCCACTCTCATCCGAGATGGGACAACTGGCATTCAATTGTGGGAAACATGGTGTTATGTCTACCTATTTTTGTTTCAGGGGTTTTCAAGGAATCTTGGGCATCACCACCTACCAAGGTGGGACATATGATAATGGAAGGAATTTGGTTTGGGGAGCCAGAAAAACAAGGGTGGAATCCTAGCCTCACATCTTTTGGGTATGAGATCTTTGGCAAAGTGCTTGACCAATTACTATGCAGATTATACACATACATACACATGCATTATATGGATGTAGGGGGGATTAAATGAAAACATGAACATTAGGCATTTAGCTCAGAGACTAGGACACGCTAAGCACCTACAAAGTGGTAGTTTTCTTGCTGCCTCCAAACATGGGAATAAACCCCTTTCAAGAGATATGCTTGCAGGTAGGGGTACAATTAAAAGAAAAAAACAACCAAGTGAAAGTCCCTCCAGCTAATACATACAATTTGGAAGTCGCACAATCAGATGAGATTAAAGAATTGGCACAGAGAAGGTAGCTGGCAGAGAGCACCCACGTGGTCAAAGGCCATAGCTCTTGGTTCTGGGTGTGCCTCAGCCAATGTCTGTCTTCTCTGTTTCCTTAACAGTAAAGTAGGGACCTAGATCATCTCTAAGATGCCTTCCACTTTGAGACAGTGATATTCTGTCTCATCTCTCCTCAAAAATTTTCAGTGGCTCTCTAATGCCTTATACACCTTTTTTTTTTTTTGCTAGTCTTAAAGGTTCATCACAAAATACCTACAGATTCCCTTTGCAGTTTTTCCCTCCTACTCCTAACTTGGAGAACCCAACACCACAGCACACTGCCTCTCCCCTGTCTGTTTCCTGCCCTACCCCCTCTTCCTTTGCTCTTGCTTTCCCTTCTCTGTGCAATCTCTGCCCCTCTTCATCTGTGAGATTCTTCCCATCCTTCGTGGCATGCCTTGCGATGCCATTTCCAGGAAGCCCTTTGTTTCCTTTAGGCATTGGTGCCATAGGTGACAATGGGGAAAACATGGGACAGCAGGGGACAGAGGCTTCCTATCACTTTGCAATCACACATCTGACCATTCCTGCAAGTTCTGCCATTATGGCAGCCTAGCTGTTGTCCTATCTGCAGGGAAATGTGTGGACTTAGCTGATAATTGAGGGAAAGACCCTTTAAATGATGCTTTTGTAGAGCTCTGAAAGAAAAGTGCTGCTATTCACAGTCAGGTTCTGGAAACAGTGAGGCGTAGATGACATTTCTTTTAAGCAATATGCAAAGTTTCCCCTGGAGGAAAGAGATTAGAAGACAACATTAATTATTCTCAAGACTGTGAGTCCTGATTTTCACTAATTGCTTAAATTTGCCACCTGCCTATTCTGACGGTTGACATTCCACTGGTAGTAATCCAGGCCTGGAGAGAGAAAAATCTTCCCTTCCGGAAGGGCCTGCTGAACTTCTCCAACATGTCCAGAGTGCAAGAAGGTACAGAAGGAATTCAGCAGCTCCACTGGGGAATCTGAGTCTAGGGCCCTCAACCACCATTTCCTACCAGCAGTTAGAGTTCAGGGAACACACCTTACCTACTTGAGCAGTTAGAAGTATGGACTTGGGAACCACACACCCTAGGTTCAAATCCCAACCCCATTCTCCCACCTTGATGGCCTTGTGACTTCAGCACAAAGTCAGATTTGGCTAGACTTGAAGCCTGTTCTTTGAAAGGCCAGGTCTGCTGCTGCTTCCTCTCCCTGGGCTTTCAGTTCAGGTTGTCAGCACATCCCGATAGGAAAGGCTAGGCCAGTGCTAGAAACACCTGTTCCAGAGGCCAAGTTTGCCCTCCATGTTTCCCTCTGAGTTTTCAACCCCCTTTTCTGCAGGCCCATCTCCTAGATGGCCCTCGGGGATCCTCACCATCCTGTGGTCTCTGGTCTCATAGTTTTCTGTGTGAAGACAAGTAAAATGGGTCAGAGTAACAAATTACTGGTGAAGTGTGAGCTACAATACACTGCACCATCTCCCCACCTCCACTCCCTATTAGTATGTCTTATGTTTTTATTCACTCACCTGGTATTTATTAAGCATCTACAAGATACAGTAAGCTAATCAGATTAACAAACGTTGGTTGTAATGTGCAAATGTAACCTCTACAAAACATGCATAATACATAATTCCTTTAACTTATATTTATTAAGCATGAGACAAATCTGGGATTGCTCCTATCCAGATTGTTGTCTATTAGAGTCTCAACTACAGTATATGATGAGCAATCAAGGGGGGAAATTCGGGGAAAATTTATCAAGGGCAGCTAGCTAATTCAGAGTTAAGGCTCTTAGAAGGAGCAATCTCTGAAGATCTACAGGCCTTGGAAAAGAATAGGAGTTTACCATCCCAAGAGCAGGTATGGCAAGTGGGAAGTAGAGGATGTTGCAGACAGCAGGACAGCACCAAGAAATCTGGATGAAAAAACCAGCCCAGGAACCTGAAATAATTTCTGGATAGAGAAGTAGGTTTGTAGAAGAGTTTGAACTTGAACTGCAGGCCAACGAAGGTTGGCTGTGGAGGTGTCAGATGATATTTGAGTTTTAGAAAGCTCACTCTGGTCTTAGAAGGAGGATATGTAGAGGAGAACCAGAGTGGAGGCAGTGGTAAATCCTGCCCCATCAAGACCAAGTTGGTGCTAAGGCGTGAGTGAGTGAGAAGAGAGGGCAGGATTCTCTGTCACACCTGAGTTCTAAAGTTAGTGTCATAAATAACTTATTGTGATTTTGTACAATTTGGCCTTTGGTTTTCTCTTCTATAACATGAAGATTTCTGGAGTCATAGTGATCTTGGGTTATTTTAAGCCCTTCTTATATAAGCTGCTGGTTTTTGTTTTTTTTTACATTTTAAATTCTCTTTTTTTCTCTTAGTTTATGAGAGTTGCCATTAAAAAAGCCACAGACTGAGTGCAGAAATTTATTTTCTCAATGTTCTTGAGGCTAGAAGTCTGCCATTAAGGTGTCAGCAGGGTTGGTTTCTCCTGAGGCCTCTCTTCTTGGTTTGCAGATGGCCACTTTCTGGCTGTGTCCTCAAGCGGTCTTCTGCGTACTACACTCCTGGTGTCTCTGTGTAACCTAATCCCCTTTTCTTCTTAGATTGGGTCTCCCACAACTTCATTTTAACTTCGTCACTAAATACAGTCACACTCAGAGGTTAGGGGAGGGAGTTTAGGGCTTCAACATATAAATTGGGGAGGGGGCACAATTCAACCCATAACTTACTCTCTCTCTTTCTTTCTTTCTTTCTTTCTTTCTTTCTTTCTTTCTTTCTTTCTTTCTTTCTTTCTTTCTTTCTTTCTTTCTTTCTTTCTTTCTTTCTTTCTTTCTTTCCTTCCTTCCTTCCTTCCTCCCTCCCTCCCTCCCTCCCTCCCTCCCTCCTTTCTTTCCTTCCTCCCTCCCTCCCTCCCTCCCTCCCTCTCTCTCTCTCTCTCTCTCTCTCTCTCTTTCTTTCTTTCTTTCTTTCTTTCTTTTCTTTCTTTTCTTTCCTTTCTTTCTTTCCCTATGTAGGGAATTCTGTCCTTGATTAGCTTCTAATCTTGGCTGTTATTGGCATATACAAAGGGTTTGTGGACGTTAATTTTATATCCTGAGATATTGCTGTATTTTTTGATCATTTCCAGGAGTCTTGTTGTTGAGTCTATGGGGTTCTCTAAGGTGATCTTGTCAACAAAGAGTGAGAGTTTGACCTCCTCTCCATGCATTTGGGTGCTCTTTATTTCCTTCTCTTGCCTGATTATGTTGGCTAGAACTTCCAGCACTATATTGAATAATAGTGGTGATAGAAAACGACCTTGTCTGGTTCCAGTTCTAAGTGGAAAAGTTTTCAGTTTTATTCCATTCAGTATATTAGCTGTGGGTTTGTTGTAGATGGCTTTGATCAGATTCAGAAATGTGCTATATATGCCTAAATTCTTAAGTGTTCTATTTAGAAAATGTTGCTAAGTTTTATTGAATGGGTTTTCTACATGTATTGAGAGGATCATATGGTCTCTGGCTTTGCTTCTGTTGATATGGTGAATTACGTTTATGGACTTGCATATGTTAAACCAGCCTTGCATTCCTGGGATGAAACCTACTTGATCATGATGAATGATTTTTTTAAATGTGTAGCTGTAATCTATTGGGTAGGATTTTATTGAGAATGTTTGCATCTACATTCATTAGTGAAACTGGTCTGAAATTCTCCTTTAGTTGGGTCTTTCCCTGGCTTTTGGTATCAGGGTGATGTTTGCTTTGTAGAACATGTTGGGGAAGATTCTTTCCTCCTCATTTTTTTGGAATAATTTCTGCAGTCTGGGTATAAGCTCTTCTTTGAAGGTTTGATAGAATTCTGGTGTGAAGCTGTCTGGAGCAGGGCTTTTTTAAATTTTGAGTTTGTTTTCTTGTTTCTTCAATCTCATTTCTTGAAATTGGTCTGTTCAAGAGATGTATTTTTTCTTGATTAAGTCTAGGAAAAGGGTGTTTCAAGGTATTGATCCATTTCCTCCACATTGTCAAATTTCTGGGCATAGAGTTTCTTATAGTACTCAGAGATGATCTCTTGTATTTCTGTGTCACCTGGTGTTATTTCCCCTTTATCATTTCTAATTGAGGTTATTAGAGATTTTACTTTTCTGTTTCTAGCTAATGTGGCCAAAGGTTTATCAATTTTATTTATTTTGTTTCATTAACTTTCTGAATGATTCTTTTGTTTCAATTTCATTGATCTTTGATTTAATTGTGGTTATTTCGTTTCTTCTGCTAGGTTTGGGATTAGATTGTTATTCTTTTTCCAAATCCTTAAGATGGATCATGAGTTTTCTGATGCCCTCCTTTTCTGTTTTTCAAGTGTAGGCATCTACTGTGACAAATTTCCCTCTTAAGAATGCTTTGTATCCCACAGGTTTTGGTAATTGATGTCTTCATTGCTATTATGTTTGATAAATTTACTCATTTCCTCTTTTATCTCTGCCTGAACCCAACTCTCATTCAGCATAAGGTTGTTTAATTTCCAAGCCTTTGTGTAGGGATGAACATTTTTTTGGAGTTGAGTTCTAACTTTATTGCCTTGAGGTCTGAGAAGATACAAGGTATAGTTTCTATTCTTTTGATTTTGCTGAGATTTGTATTTGTATCCTAGGATGTGGTCAATTTTGGAGTATGTACCATGGGCTTATGAGAGAAATGTACATTCCTTAGCTTTGGGATGGTACATTCTGCATATGTCTATTAATTCCATTTGTTCTAGGGTCATATTTAAGTCCTTTGTATCTTTAGTTTATGTTTAGAGGCTCTGTCCACATCTGTCAGAGAGGTTTGAAAATCCCCAGCTATTATGGTGTTATGGGATATCATATTGCTCAGACCCATCAAGGTCTTTTTTAAATCTGGGAGCATTTAGGTTGGGTGCATATATTTAAAATTGAAATGTCTCCTTATTGTATTGTTCTTTTGACCAGCATAAAGTGTCCATCTATGTCTTTCTTTACTTTTGTTGCTTTAACTCCACTTGTATGTGAAAATGAGATTGCAACCCCTCTTTTCTTCTGACTTCCCTTTGCTTGAAATACTATATTCTGTCCTTTTCCCCTGAGTGTTGATTTGTCCTTCAAGGCTATGTGTGTCTCCTGGAGACAGTATATGGATGGCTTGTGCTTTTTTATCCAATCAGCCAGGCTGCTCCTCTTCAGTGGTGAATTCAGTGGTGACATATACTGAGAAAATTATAAGTGTGGTGGAGTTCTATTCATCTTATTTTGTGAAAGTCCATTATGTAGTTTATCCTTTGCACTAGTGTGAAAGCTAAGTTTTGACCTTTAGCTTCTGGGTGTTTACTTTCCTGGTGGTCCATTGTGATGGTCAGTGTTGAGAATAGGTCTAAGTATTTCCTGTAGAGCTTGTCTTGTTGTGGCGAATTTCCTCAGTGTTTGTATATCTGCAAAAGATTTGATTTCTCCATCAATTTTGAAGCTTAATTTAGCAGGATACAGAGTTCTTAGCTGAAAATTGTTTTGTTTAAAAATGTTGAAGCTCGATGACCAGGCTCTTCTGACTTGGAAAGTTTCAGTTGAAAAGTCTGCTGTCATCCTAATGGCTGTGAGACTGTAGGTCAGTTGGCACTTACTCCTGGCTGGTTGCAGTTTTTTCTTTCATCCTGGCTTTAGACAGGTTCATTACATTGTGTCTTGGAGAAGCTCTATTTGAGTTGAGAGGACCCAGTGTTTAATATCCATCTTAAAGGAATTAGTTGGGGTCTTTAGTAAAACTTGGGAAGTTTTCATTTATGGTAATCTCCAGTAGGGCTTCCATTCCTTTAGGACAATCTTCTTTCCCTTCAGACATCCTTACTATTCATATGTTTAAATGTTTCATGGAGTCTTTTAGTGCTTTAAATGCCTGTTCTGCTTTCTCTCTCTTCTTTTCTCCCTCTTTACCTGGAGTAACTTAAAAACTTTATCCTCTAGCTCTGAGTTTCATTCTTCTCCATAGTCTAAACTATTTTTGATACCTCCTACAGCATCTTTTTGTTTCTTGATTGTCTCCTTCATTTCCTTAAGCTCTGCCATACCCTTTTTATATTCTACATATCTTTCTGTTCATTGTTGTTGTTGTTGTTTGAGACAGAGCCTCAAGCTGTCACCCTGGGTAGAGTTCTGTGGCATTAAAGCTCACAGCAACCCCAACTTCTGGGCTTAAGTGATTCTCTTGCCTCAGCCTCCCAAGCAGCTGGGACTATGGGCACCTGCCACAAATGCCTGGCTATTATTTGGTTGCAGGTGTCATTTTTGTTTGGCAGGCTCAGGCTGGATTCAAATCTGCCACTTTTGGTGTATGTGGCTGGTGCCCTAGCCTCTTGAGCCACAGGCGCTGAGCCTTTTTTAATCTTTTTTAAAATAAATTCTTAGGAACTCCAGCATCATGGGGGATCTGTGAATACCCTTCCCCACAGCCCTCCCAGCCACTGCTCATGCTGCGTGCTTGCTCCTGGCCGGGGGCTGCGCAGCTGCCTCCGAGCCTCTGGGCTCCTGCCCTGGACAAACACCAGCAAGCAGAGCAGAAATTCACAGACACAAAGCCCCAGGAGCGCAACTATGGACCAAGTGCAGCCAAGTTGGAAGTGCAGTCACCAACCCCAGCCCACACATTACAGGCCATTCTACATATCTTTCATCTGACTTTTGGTTCTGTCTTTCTATTTTCTCATCCATTCCATTTTATTGTCTTTAGCATCCATATTTTAAATTCCCTTTCTGTCATGTCCATTAATTCTTTATAGGTGTAGTCTTTTGTAGTAGCTGCCTCATAGTCCCTTGGGGAAGTTGCTCTGTTTTGGTTTTTCATGTTATCTGAATTTTTCTGTTGGTTCTTTCTCATGTGGTCTTTCTTCTTGTTCACTTCTTTGTCATCCTTTTCCTTTTTCTTTTCTTTTCTTTATTTTTTTTGGAGCAGTTTGGCCAGCATTGGGTTCGAACCCACCACTCTCAGTATATGGGGCTGGCACCATACTGACTGAGCCACAGGCACCTCCCTGTCCTCCTTTTTCCTTCTCACTCCTTCCTTTGTTTCAAAAGAAGTCCTTGCTCTTGATGACAGTATGTTGCAATGTGTTGCTGGTGGTAGTGTGATTTTTTTTTTTTTTTAGGAGACAAAGAGCACCTCCAGCAACCTCTGTGGTCCTTATTCCTAACTTAGTTGCTTTTGGTGATTGCCTGATTGTTTCCTCAGCATTCAGACCCTGCCTGGTTGGGATCTTAAAGCTCACAAGAATCCTTCAGAGGTAGGTCTCACAGTACCCCCTGACTCCAGTTCCCGTGGGGTGTGAGAGTCCCTCATCTTGCCCCAGGAGTGGAGTTCTTATCCTAGCAGGTGGGATTAAGATGGCCATGCTTTAGGCCCCTGCTAAGACCTTCTCACCACCTTCCCACAATGGCAGCTCCCTGGTGGCTGAGATCATCTCATTATGGCTGCTTCACCAGCTACCAAACCTATGACAAGTCCATTCCAACCAGCATTCAACTGTTCAAGGCAGCACACTCTTCCAATGCACAGCTTCCCCCCAACAACTGAAAACTCTGGAAAGGCTTCCTCCCATCCTAGACCTCTTTGGGGGGCCAGCTGATCTCTAAGCTGATCACACTCGCTTACCTAATTTGTCAGATTTCCACCATTCCAGATCATATGCTGCATCCAGCTCAGAACTTCTTCACTGTGCTCCTTGAACTATGACTCTAGGGAAGGTCCCCCTACCAGGTATGGCTGGGTTGTTTCTTTTTCCCCAGTTGTTCTAGGAAAGCTCAGCTGAACAATCCATCTGGTCTGTCATCTTGCTCCACTCTACCCCAGGATATACATTTTTAATGATGAGTATTATGCCAATTAGATAGGAGATGACTGCTTAGCTTGTAACCTACTTGGAGGTAGGGGAGAGTTTGAGAAAGTAACTTTGGAGGAGTGTGGCTAAGAACTGATCAAGAGGAAGGGCACAGAAACTTCAATTCCTATGACTTCCTCACATGGTGATGGATGCTTGTTGCCTCTCTAATTGTGAATCACAAATACATCTCCCTTGTTACAGTGTCCTGCTTGTTCTGTACATTTGGTTTATGAATTGGCCTTGTAAGTATTTGCTATTAAAGAGGACATACTAGACATAGCAGTGTTATATTCAGAGCTGCATGTCAGCTATGTTTTCAGATTGACTGCATTTGCCATGTGTTGTGCTGCAGGGACTAAGCCTTGTCCTAACAAAGTTGAGAACAAGACTCTGGTCCAGGGCGGTACCTGTGGCTCAAGGAGTACGATGCTGACCCTATATACCGGTGGGTTCAAACCCAGCCCTGGCCAAAAACTGCAACAACAACAACAACAACAGCAAAATTCTGGCCCATGGTGAATTCTGCAAGGTGGGTGCTCCCCCTTGTGAGGCAGCTTGCAACCTACCAGGGAACCTGTTCTGGTGATGCCACTCACCTTCCTTCCACTCTGTACAAATCCCACTACATATTTCAGAGTGAAGGAAAAACAGAGACTGCGACCTGAGAAGGGTCACAAAGCCTTTCTTTGTGGGTAGGTGGAAAACCTAGCTTCCTGAACCAACCAGTCTGGAGGGCCTATAAGAATGTGGGCATGAGGTAACCTAGGTAACCAGTGGCCAACAGAAAGAGACAATAATTAATGGCAATAGAAAAGGGCAATATTGCCTAGACATTCAGAAAAGCCAATGAAAGTCTTTCAGTCATTTTAAAGTGAAGAAGGTATTTATGCCCTTGCAGGCCTCTGTGTCTCTAGCTCTTTCATGCAAGGGACCCACTTCCAACTCTCTCTGGAAACGCTCTAAGCTTTCTCTTTGTACTTCCTAAAGAAAACCTCTGTTCGTTGCACTGAAACTTGTTCAGGCTACTTTGCTCTCCGTTCATGCTGCCTGTGACTCTCTAGTTTTATTCTCATTTTCCACTTATTTTTACTTTCAATGACCACTGTGTCTTGGTTGAACTTCCTATCTCAGCAGAGTTATAGAACCAGGACCCTGACCCCCTAATAGGACTAGTAAAATTATAATTTTCAAAGGGAAGTAGTAAGTGTTATACATTTTCTAATCATGTTTTATTAATCAATCAAAGAAGGAGTTAATGAGTATTTACTATGTGCTTAACACTACATTTTCCTCTCTTGTGCTCCACTGCTATGTGCCAAGAAAATAAAGTGGAATGTTTTTCTCCCTTTGAAGCCTGGTTTTATTGCTGTGAAACAGTGACTACACTTCTAGTGAAGACTCCCCAGAAGGGCAGAAAACAGCAAGTGAGGGGCTTAGCAGTGGGGCTCACTGCCTTGGTGTTACCCAGAGGAAAGAAGTGATCCTTTAGTCACAGGCCTGGGGTCCGTCCCACAGAGCTGTATCTTGTGGGGGGATTACCAGCATGATGCAGCTCACTCCATGTCCTTCATGGCCTGCTTTACAGACACAGAATCAGCAGGTGATTCTGAGGAACTTTGGGCTCAGCCATGGTACTTGCTGGTTCTGGAGAAAAGTTAAGGGACACTGCTTCCTCCAGCTGCCCATGCTGTGGACATGTCTGGAATCCCCATGACTGGCCTGGCAGAGGTCCACCTTGCCAATTTTTAGAGGGTCTTTTGGGCTTCTGGCTCGAAAACAGAACAGGCTGAAAAGAGAGGCTGGAGTTAAATGCCACACAACCAAGCATTCCTAGGAACTTTCTGGGAATGTTAGCTGATAGGAATGTGACTTAGACTACAGGGATTATGAGGAAATATTAGAATACCCAACTAAAAATGGCTTAAATGAGAAAACTACTTGAAATCTCACTTAAAGAGGAGTTTTGAAATAGGCAGTCCCAGGGTCAGTTTGTTCAATGGAGTCTTTAAGGAGCCAGGCACTTTCCATGTTCTCCTCTGCTACCATTAAGATGTCAGTGAAGGTTCCTTCTGTAGTCAGAGGATGACTCCCTCAGTTCTGAGTGTCCTGTGTTCCCGAATGTGTTATGAGTCTGTGGCCCAGCCCCTTTGAAGCTGGTTCTGGAGCATGGATTGAGCAAAGAAATTATGACATGAATGACACATCAATTTGTAACAAGCAACACTTTTTTAAAAGAGGGAGACAAATGATGGATAGATATCTCTATATCTCTTTGAGCATCTCTCTCTCTCTCTCTCTTTTTTTTTTTTTTTTTACAAAGGAGGAACATCTTTCCCATGATCACCCAGCAGGCTTTATCTTATCTTCCTTTTTTTTTTTTTTTTATCAGAGCTGAATTGTATGCCCACCTGTTCTCCAATAATCAAGAAAGACTACGAATAACCTCTATCTAATTGACCCCCAGGATAGGCACATTGCTACCTAACAGGAAATGAGGGATGAAACTTAAAGGGAGATGCTCAGCTGTTAACTCTATTTTCCAGGATCTGAAAAAAGAAAACAAGTTTAAATTAAAGAGAACTTAGAATGGCTCTTAGGAAAAAAGTACAGACACAAAAATGGTATTGTACCCTGGATCATATTATTAGGATTACCATATGTATTCACTATCTTCTAAAAAAGGATGAATGGATTTTAACTAGAACATAATTCAGCTTTGCTTGGAGGCTGAAAGATATAGTAAGTGATGCTAAGTGTTTCCTTCATCATGTTGATAAAGGGAAATGTCATCAGCAAGCCTTAGGTAGGAACTGCATTGAAATTGTTGTAAAGGGGCATGGCCTCCCAGGCCTTGAGAGACACGTTCAGAAGTACAAGCTGTTCCATTTTTATAATCGTGCTCTTCTAGTTCAGTTAGTCTTAAAATTTATTATATATAAACATTAATTGGGAGCTTGTTTAACATACAAATTCTTGGGTACCACTTTCTGTAAATGTTGATTTGGTAGGTGTAGTTGTTTCCTGTTGCTGCATAACAAATGATCCAACTTAGCAGCAAAAACAATACCAACTTATTAATTCACAGTTCGGCAGTTGGAAGTTGTTCAGGTGCTCTTGACTAGGTTCTCTATGGAGGACCTCACAAGGTTGAAATCAAGGTGTCACCTTTGATCTGGAGGGTGCAGGTAATAGTCTGCTTCTAAGCTAACTGTTACAGCTTTACTTCCCTGTGGTTGTAGGGCTGCAGCCCTCTGGCCTTGCCAGGGGTTGACTTATGACCATTTTCAGTACTAAAAGCTGCTTTCAGGTCCTTTCCACAGGGTCCCCCCAGGACAGCAACAGAATCTCCCTCCTATCAAATCCCTCTCCTATACAAACCCCTCTACCTTCCCTTTCTGTAACTAGATGGAGAAACTCTTCGCTTTTAAAGGGTTTATAATTATGTTAGACTCACTGGATAATCTATCTCAACGTCAAATGACTATCACATGTGAAAGTCCTTTTACTAGGTACTAAAATGTAATTATGGGTGTAACAGCAGCGGGTAGATATAGCAGGGGATCATCTTACAATTATGCCCACCACAGTATGTCTGGAGCCGGCCTCTGCATGTTTAACAGACTCCTCATGAGATTCTGGTGCTGTGCACAAATGGGACAACAGAGTTCCCATGAAGACCTGGCCACCGCCATCCAGATGGATGAAATTGGACCTGTTCAAATAGGAACTGGAGGCAAAAAGCAAACAAAATTTTGGTTTCTCATTGCTGGTTGCAAGCATGTGAAGGACGCAGCTGATATTTTTATGTTGAGGTTGTTCTAGAACCTCACCAAACTCATTTGTTAAAGTTAGTTGCCTTTTTGTAGAGTCATTGGATTTTCTACAAAGACGATTATGTCATCTCTGAATAAGACAGCTTTACTTCTTCCTTTTCAATCTAGATTTCCCTGTTTCTTTTTATTTCCTTATTTCACTGGCTTAAACTGAATAGAAGAGGTAAGAATGAACATCCAAATTTTTTTCTGACCTTCAGGAGAAAGTGTTACCACTCAGCCAGGCTCATCTGGCCAGTACCCAGAGACAGCAGGCTTCACAACAGAGAGAGGATTTATTCTCCACAGCACTGAGCGGGGAGCTGGGAGGACAGGACAGGAGAGACAGGACTTTTAAGGATAGCTTGACAGGCATGAGATTAAGTCATTACGTTTGCTAAATTGGCTAAGTTTGGGGCAAAATTATAGGAATATGGAAATCCTTGTAGGGGTCTGGAAATCATCTTGTTTTGCTTTAGCTGTCAGGGTCATGGGCTGCTGGTCTGGGTAGTTAGCCCATAGGCCAGGGCCTGGAAGATACCTGAGAAACTACCTTTAGGGTTCCAAATGATGACGGTATCTAAGAGAAAAGTTAAGAATCTTTACAACTACCAGCTATGTGGAAAAAAGTTAGAATCTTTATGACCACCAGCTGGAAGCAAACAGGAGCCAGCCAGTAACTGTCAGGAAGGGAGGGACAGTGGCTGATTAGCACTGTGACTTTTAGCTAAGCCTGCTCCTTCATAGAGTTTTGGGGTTCTTACTCTAGTTCTTGCCTTGCACCCCTTCATCTATTTGTAAGGGCAATTTCAACAGCATTTAGTCTTTCACCATTATGACTTGGCTGTGTTTCTATGGTACCATTTGTTAACCTGAGGAAGTGGCTTTTTAATTTTAGTTTAGTGAGAGTTTTTATTGGGAATAAGTGTTGAATATTTGTCAAATGCATTTTCTGTATCTTTTGACATTATATGCACTTTCTGAGTCTCTTAATATATTGAATTACAGTGATTTTTAAAAATGTTAATTGCATTCTGAGGAAAACCCACTTGATATTTAATTTTTGTATATTATTTGATTTTTAAATACTAATTAAAAAAATTTTGAGTGTGTGCTCATGAGAGATATTGATCAGTAGTTTTCTTGTAATGTCCTGGTTCATTAGCAAGGAAATGCTGCATGCATAATTAGTTGGGAAGTATTTCGTCCTCAATTTTTTTGGAAGAGTTTGTGTAGAATTCACATTATTATATCTTTATTATGTGATAAAGTTCACTTATGAAGCTATCTGGAATTTTAACTATTTTGTGAGTTGTGTTTTGATACATACAATTTATTTACTAGTTATAGGGCTATTTAGGTTACATGTATTTATATCTTGAGTTAGCTTTGGTAGTTTGCATATTTTAAAGAATTGGTCCATTTTTTCTAAGTTCTTAATTTTGATTGAGATTGTCATTGATATTCCCTCATTATCTTTTTAATAATTTCAGAATGTATAATAATGTCTCTGTTAAATTTTAAATATCTATGTTTATTCATAGTATTCCAAAAGTAGACAGGAGGTTTCTAGAGCAGTGATAGACTATTATTAGTTACACCAATAACTGCATTGATTCTACTCTCTTAAACCTTCCCCTTTCTTGAAGTGACCCAACATGTGCTGGTGTCTGAGCTATAGGTGGAAGAACTGCAAAAATCTGAATCTGAGAATATATGTAAACGTTAACCCTCTTTGGAAGGAGAAGGGGAGATTCCTGGATTGACTCTTGAGAGTGCAAATAAATATCTCCAGGAGGAAGGTATCTCTGAGTTACAACCTCTGAAATGTCTCTCTGGTTCACAGTGCCTGCTGAGGTCTCCTCCCTCTTTGAAACTTAAACTTCTATCTTTGAAGAAGATCTTTCATTTTTTTTAATGTATGTACTCATTTTTTAATGTATTTATTTTTAAAAGCCAGTTAAATTATTTATTTACTTATTTTTTTATTGTTGAATCATAGCTGAGTACATTAGCGCAATCAAGGGATACAATGTGCTGGTTTCATATACAATCTGAAACATTTTCATCAAACTGTTTGACATAGCCATCATGTCATTTTCTTAGTTATTGTATGAAGACATTTGTATTCTGCATTTAGTTAAGTTTTGTCTGAACCTGACTAAGATGCACCATAGGTGTGTCCCCACCATTTACCCTCCCTCCACCCAGCCTCCCCCCTCCCCTCCCTCGCCACTTTCCCCATATTCTTCTCTCACCCTTTCACTTTCAAAATCTGTTGAGCCAAGTTTCAAGTATATTTGCTCAGAAAGCCTTAACTGTGCAAAAAATTAAAAATATTTGGCTCGGTGCCCATAGCACAGTGGTTATAGTGCCGGCCACATGCACTGGGGCTGGCGGGTTTGAACCTGGCCTGAGCCTGCTAAACAATGACAACTGTAACAAAAAAATAGTTGGGTGTTGTGGTGGGCACCTGTTCCAGCTACTTGGGAGGCTGAGGCAAGAGAATTGCTTAAGCCCAAGAGTTTGAGGTTGCTGTGCGCTGTGATGCAACAGCGCTCTACAGAGGGCAACATAGTGAGACTCTGTCTCAAAGAAAAAAATAAAAATTCACTGTCCAGAAATCATCTTACTGTGATGTTACAAATTTCTGTCTTTTTCCCCCCTGATCAGTCTGGTCTAACTAGAGGTTTATTAATTTTATAATCTCAAAAATCTACCTTTGGTAATGCACATACTGATCCCTGTGAATTTTGATAAACATGCAGATTTTGATTTAACAGGTCTGGGTAGAAACAAGATGGGCTTCCAGGTGGTGATGCCGCCTGTCTGTGGGTTCCACCTTAAGCCTCAATCAAGGAGCTCAGCCTTACCACCCTGAGCTCAGCTGTTCTCAGCTCTGATGGTTGGGGGACCCAGCTTTCTCAGCTGTGGCATTCTCCTCATTCTTCTCTTATGTTGCTGAGCATTCAGCAAAGGTAGTGGCTAAAAGGTGGGCTGGGAGTTCTGTGTTTTGGTTTTGTTTACTTTTAATTCCATTAAAAATTTGGAGCCAATGCCTTAAAAATTGTGCTTCCCCCCCCCGCTGTACTTTAAGCTATTTTGTAAAAAATAGATTTAAGTGATATGTACCCCATCAAAAGAAACAAACAAGCCAACCCTAGCTTTTTTTAATGGAGTTTTCAATTGTTTTTCTGTTTTATTAATTTCCCATCTGCTTTTTATTAGTTTCTTTATTCTGTTTACTTGGGTTTGAGGGTTTTCTTGTACTTTACAAATACAGTAGCTGACTGATTTATTTGATACCCTTTTTCTTTTCCATTATGTATTTTAATGGTATAAATTGTATAGCATTAAGTAAATTAAGAAATTGACAAATTTTTGTGTTACATTTTCAGTTTTATTCAGTTTAAATTCCTTCCTAATTTGCTGTTAGCTTTATTCTTTGGCCCATGGTTTATTTATAAATGTGCGTGAACTAAAATAAAATCTCAAATCTACCAACTATTTGAATGGATCCCTTGTTGGCCAAATCTGAGTTGCTGGCCATGAGAAGGGAGATCAGAGGTGTGTTCCTGTGCTTCCTTCCCATGTTGGAGATTTCTTTGTAACTCATTAACAGGCCTAAGGTTCTGTAACATAAAGCTTAAACCATGCCTTCAGGTCATTCATTTACTGAACAGATCACTTGAGTCTGGGGATATGTGCAGTGTATATCCATTAGCTTGGACAGATCTAAGCCTTCAGACAAAGCTTCATTTCTTTAACCAATCACAAATCAATGAGTCTTCAAACTCACCTATAACCTGTAATACCTTACTCTAGATGCCCTGCCTTTTGGGGTCAAACCAATGTCCATCTTCCATTTAGTGATTACTTTATTTGCAATTCCATTCTCACTGAAATGGTGAGACCACCTGCTCAAGGCTTCTTGGACATGGCTCTCCCAGCCATGGTTGCATGGATTTGGCTCTGAATAAACCTCTTTACATAATTTTACAGAGTTTGGATTATTTCCATTCTTTCCACTAAGTGTGCCATTTAGTTTCCAAATATTTAGGACTTTACAGAGACCTTTCAGTTCTTAATTTCTAAGTTATGTTGTAATTAGATAATATCCTTTATATGACTTAGATCCTTTAAAATATATTGAGGCTAGTAGACAATCTAATACATGCCCACATAAGAGAAAAACTTGATCCAATTCAAGTTAAGGGAAGGGGGTACAAGGGAAGAGAGAGAGGGTAAGAGGGAGGGAGATTTGGAGGGGTGTGTTCCTACTTAATGGGCATGATGTCAGGGTGTATGGCCCACCTCTTGGGTGCAAAACATAATTATAAAAGAGACTTTGCCTCACAAATGCAAACATTGTAACCTAGTTGTTTTTAATCCTCATATTAACTTGAAATTAAAAAAAACAATTCTGTGAAGTACTTTATTACATATATATGTACATGTGTCAACATATGTGAAGTAAACTGAAGGACAATGGCTTTATTATATACTAATAATAACTTTTTAACAAAGAAAATTAAAAAATTGTCCTACTTATTCATAAAGATTAATAAATGATAATGAGAGTTAATTCCTCTCAATAATTAGAATGCATAATATAAAGCAAAATTAAACTAAGAATCGCAGAAATATAAAAGTAAGTATATATATGTGTGTGTGTGTGTATATATATATATATATGTAGAGAGAGAGAAGCTAGTTTTATGGCTCAAACTATTTATCTTGGTAAGTTTTCTGTATCCATTTGAAAAGAATGTGTATTCTGCAGTTGTGGAATGCACCAAATGTCAATTAGGATAAGTTGTGTTGGTCAAGTCTTCTTTACTTTCACTGGGTTTCTTTCTGTTTATTTGGGAAAAGTTGTTGAACTCTCTAATTCTGATTTGTCTATTTCTCCTTAACAATTCATGTGCTTTGAAGCTTTGCAATTAGACTCATAAACGTTTAGGATTTATTATGTCCTCTTGATGAAATAGATCACTTTATTGTTTTAAAAGTAAATATTTTTCCCTCATACTCTTCAGTACTCTGAACTTCATTTTGTCTGATATTAATATAGTCACTTCAGCTTCCTCTGGATTAGTATCAGCACAATGTAATTTTTTCTTGATTATATTTTAAACCTTTGTGTCTTTAAATTTAAATTTCATTTTTTGTAGGCAGCATATAATTGGGAGCTTTTATCCAATCTGGCTATATGTACCTTTTAATTAGGGCATTTACATTTAATGTGATTATTGATATGGTTCAGTTAAAGTCTGTCATTGTTATCATGAGATTAATTTGGTTGTTTTTGTGTTATGTCATCTTCCTCTTTTTCTCTGTATTTTCTGCCTTTTGTGTTGATCTAGTATTTTTTATGGTATAGTTTAATTGTCTTGTTTATGACTCTCTTTTTTGTTATTTTAGCAATTATGTTCTTGATGCCAGGAGATGTTTTTCCTGCATTGTGTTTTTTTTTGGCAATGTCTGAAGACATTTTTAATTGTGACACCTTGGGGGATGCTGCAGGCTTCTAGTGGGTGGAGTCCAGGGATGTCACTGAACATCCTGCAGGGCCCATAATAACTCTCTGTGATGAGGAATTGTCTGGCCCCAAATGTGAAAAGTACTAAGGTTGAAAAACACCGATTTAGGTGTACTCTATGGCTTTATCCCATCACAGTCTATCTTCAAATGATATAAAGCTTCAGTATAATATAAAAGCCTTATAGTAGAATGTAATTTTACCCTCCTGACCTTTATACTATTATCATACTTTTAATTTATATCTGTGTTGTAAACCCTATAATATATATGTTACTATATTTATATGTCTTTGAAATTTAGTGAAATAATAATGAATGCATGTATTTACCGATGTAGTTGTTATTTCTGGAATTCTTCATCCCTTCATGTAGGTCTGTACCTCCGTCTGGTATACCACCAGGCTGCTGCAGACACCTCTCCTTGAGCTGTGGCCTGGAATCTCTCCCCTGGCAGTAAGTTGGCTCAGTTCTAGGACAACTTTGTATATTTCTTGGCTTTCAGAGATCACTACCTTTTGTTGCTTGCTGTCTTTGTCTTAAAAACTATTGTTTTATATCATATATTCTAATTTTTTAGAATAATTCTAGTTTTTGTGGCTATTGCTTCTTCAAATGGGAAGGTAAATCTGATTCCTGATATCCCAACTTTTCCAGAAGTAGAAGTCCATATAAGTTTATATCTATCCATTTTCTTATAAATAGATTTGGCTTCAAATTGCCTTTATTTACTTATGTATAATACAGTTTTTGTGATAGGAAAATCTTTTTTCTTATTATAAACTTGTGATGATGTTGTAAGTCTGTATGGCTATTTATGTGCTAAAATGGCCTTAAGCACTCCAGTTTTGAATTATTGTTATTTAAGCTTTCTGCAATGTTTTAGTGACATCCATAGAGTGTTTGAGTACCTCCTGTATGCGAGAGCAGTGAGGAGATTTCTGAAGAAGGACTGCCACCTGCTCTGGGTTCACTTCTTTAGTGGCAGTGGCATTGGCCATTCACTCCTCTACCCCAGTTTCTGTTCACCATACTTTGAAATTTTGCTTCTAATAAGAGCAAAGTTTCCCCATAAGTTGGATTCTAAAAGAAGGTAAGTTTTTTTTCAGCATGTGCTAATGAGAAATTATGAGAGAACTAAGTATAGAATTTTAGTTTTTAAAAAAAGGTGTGTGGGGATGTTCTTACAGATGTCAGTGTCACTTCACATCAAATTCACTTCTTCATTGAGTTTGCGTTTTAGAAAAATGGGGTTCTTGTGCATTCACTGGTTAGGAGTGATATTTGGATAGAATTATGGCCAGCGAACCTGGGAGTCCCAATTTTGTGTCCTTTCAATCTCCCACCCCTTGGGGTTCACCAAAAGTTGTGCTTCAAGGAACAAAGGCAGAGTGGGAATGAAGATGCAGCATAGGGTAGTGATTAATAGCAGGGACTAGAGGTTAGGATGTCTGGTGTCTTCTCAGCCCTGAAACTTGCAAACCTTGGGCAAGTCACTTTACCTTCCACTGTCTTAGTTTCCTCATCTGTGAAGTGGGATTAATGAGAAGATGTATTTCACTGGGTCATTGTAAGGCTTAAATTTTATATATAAGTAAATATATATGTATATGGGTGTGTATGTCAATACCTGTCACATTGAAAAGGCTTGAGTAGAGCTTTTTACTTCATTATTAATTGTCATGTGAGCCTAGGGGATCTTCCCTGGTAGAAGAGGCATTGGAGTGTGTGGCTTAGCTCTGGAGCCTCCTTTCCTTCTCCCTTACATGGGGGCAGAGTGACTAGCAAGGGAATGGACAGAAATGGGTAAAGGTATAAGAAAAGGAAGGAGATACAGGGGAGATCACTTCTTTAGTATCTGATCCTGTTCCAATCAGCTGCTGTGTACACGGGCTCTCAGACACCCTTTGACACATCCTTTAAAGCATCACCAGTCAGCTCTTTGCCATTGAGAGCTCTCCATTTCTTTTCTCATCCATAAGGCAGAATAAGACAGAGAAGAAATGGTGACAGGCTTGCAAATGTTGTGCGGCACCTTGGAGGAGGAATTGTAGATATACTGTCTGAGATTTTAGGAGAAAATTAAGTTGATATCATCATATGGGGTCATCTTATTAGTATTTAGGTCAACAATTAGCCCTGAAATTCTGCTGAGTCGCCTACCTCACTGCTCAAAAAAATTTCATGGCTCTACTTTCCTTTAGTGAGATTCACAGGTCTCCACATTCAGCCTAAGTGGACCCTTGTAAATCTACATCTTCCTCATGTCGGATAAAATTGCTTGTTCTGGCTTTGGCCAGCTCTTGGTGCCCTTCACATGTCTTCTGCTTTCTGGCTTCCTTTATTAATGCACACCAGACCTGGGACTGATATTGCCCACTGTTTGCCTTCCACTAATCTGGGTTCTGCCCACTCTTTAAGACCCAGATCAAGTTTTATACCTTCCGGCCAGCCTTCCTGGTGGCCCCTTAGAACTGGCTCAGGCTTCAATCCTTCCTTTGTCTTCATGGAGGTTTTTCCAAATTTTTGGCCCAAACTTTCTTATCTTCCCTCTTGGATATCTCTTAGGTTCTTCTATCTCTTCCTCTATGAGATTGATTCTCAGATTAAATCTCTATACCCATCTGGTGTTGGCAGTACCTCGTTTCAGAATGTATAAAATTTAGCTAATCACAAATGCCCTCTCCATGCTGGACAAGCTGAACCACTGAATTCCTGAATTCGTTGTCATCTCTGCTCTTGTTCTTTTGGATGGGCAATAAGATATTAAGAATCTTAGCTTTGGATTCTTTTTAAATTTTGCCTGTTCTTTAAAATCTGAATTTAATACCACCTTATCTATAGTCAACTTATAGGCGATATCTCTATTTTTTTAGCTTTTTGTTTGAACTACTGTAATAGCCATTTAAAAACCCGTTTATTCTTAGTGTTAGCTGTGTATGTGTCTTACTGGTTTCGTTAGACTGTGAACCCATAGAGAGCAGGGGCAGCTGCAAAAGCGCTCACCATAGCGTCTCACGTACAGCACATGGTAAGTATTTTGATAAATAATGTGATGCTCCCTTCTTTTGAACTCTTTAAGCCTGCATTGTCTGAATTATTTTGGTCAACAACCTGAGCTTTCTACTTAATTGGATTGTAAGCTGCTTGATGGTAGAGAGACATGCTTCATACTTCTTTGTATATTTTTGTAGTTTAATAAATGCTTTGCATCATTTGTTTTAAATTAAGGAGCTTCGATTGATAGTGTTAACATAATAAAATGACCAGTGATGACAAGTAGTGTGATGTATATCATACACTATCTTTCCATTACGCCTCCATCCTTGGAAAGGTATAGACACAGCCCATCACCAGAAAGGAAATAATTTCACTCTCTAGCAATTGCATGTGCACACTGATTCAAAAAGGCAATAGCAACTATTTTTTTATGATTCTCATCAAGTTGCCTTTTAGCTGAAACTGAGTCTGTCTCAGATGGGATCTGACCTCTCCGTGACCACTCTTGTCTCCTCCTTGTTGTCTTTCCTGAATTCTGGAGGCTGTTATATTCTGAGCTTTGTCCTGGGTTCCATCTTGAAAGGGGTAATGATTGATTCTGTTAGGCTGGGAAAATACTTTCAGCCTTCCATTTATACCAAAGTAGACCATCTACACACATAGCAAGCTTTTCTTTTGCTAATATTTAACCACCATCTTTGAGAGAATGACTTTGAGATTTGTTATGGCTAAAAAGTTACTGTCTCCTCTCTGCTTTACCTGTTGGAGTTTGAGAGTAAGGTGGAAAGAAAAAAGGGTAGGAGAAAAGAAATCCTGGTGGTGCCACAGTAAGATAGGATTTCTACACGAAACACTGGCCAAGTCAAATTTTCTGAGCTTCAATTTAACAGTTATACCAACGTGATATACTGTATATAGTCCTCGTTTTCAAGCTCTAGTATTCATTCATTTGCTTGTGGTTGGTGGCTATCATGTTTGTTAGCAGCTGATCTCTGTTCGAGTTGGTACCTTGTATATTCTAATATCTTGGGTCCAAAGCCATCACTGCCTTGTCTGGAGTTGGGACATGTCCAACCTGTCATGAAGATTTCTGTTAAGAGGGAAATCTTTAATATCTACACTGCTGACATACTATCAGGGAATGAATAAATGATCTTTTAACTGCTGTGTTTTGAGAATAATATTTTAAAATGGTAGCCAAGAAATAGGCTTTCAGGTGTTATTAATAGTAGTCTGAGTCCATAGAGACTCCAAAGGAAACATTACCATGTGAGAGCTCATTATTCTACTGGTATGAGATACCTAGGAGCTATTTTTGCACACTTATCTGAGAAATGAAGAGAAACTTCTACTTGTAAGCTAAAAAAATAAAAAACCCTTTGTAGTTGATGGGTTTAATTTTTAGGTTTTAGTTTCTATTCTATTTTTGGAAAAAGCCTTTTATTATGTTCTTCACTACCATTCAGGAACATGTTCTGGCGTGTACTGTCATTTATATACAGCAAAGAGGCTAAAAGAAGTAAGATGTTTCTGAATTTGTAAGTTAGACATCTCCACTTTTCTCTTTAAACATGTGAATGGGGAGGTGTTCTGGAAGCAGACACATGACTCGGGTGTTGCAGAAACAGCCTGTGTTATAGAGATAGCCTGGTTGCAGACAGCCTATGGCATAGACAGCCTGTGTTACAAAAACAGCCTATGTCATAGCCTGTGTCACAGACAGCCTCTATCATTGACAGCCTGTATCACAGATACCTGCTTTGAAATAACTGTGTTACTCAGCCTGTGTTACAGAGACAGCCTGTGTCACAGCCACCTGTATTATAGACACAGCCTGTGTTGTAGCGGCCAGTGTTACAGAGACAGCCTGTGTCGCAGACAGCCTGTGTTCTAAGCAGCCTGTATTACAGAGACAGCCTGTGTTATAGCCAGTCAGTGTTACAGAGACAGCCTGTGTTGCAGAGACAGCCTGTGTTGCAGATAACCTGTGTTCTAAGCAGCCTGTATTATAGAGATAGCCTGTGTTATAGCCAGCCAGTGTTACAGAGACAGCCTGTGTCATAGACAGCCTGTGTCACAGCCACCTGTATTATAGAGATAGCCTGTGTTGTAGCCAGTCAGTGTTACAGAGACAGCCTGTGTCACAGACAGCCTGTGTCACAGCCACCTGTATTATAGAGATAGCCTGTGTTGTAGCCAGCCAGTGTTACAGAGACAGCCTGTGTCACAGCCACCTGTATTATAGAGATAGCCTGTGTTATAGCCAGTCAGTGTTACAGAGACAGCCTGTGTCGCAGATAACCTGTGTTCTAAGCAGCCTGTATTACAGAGACAGCCTGTGTTATAGCCAGTCAGTGTTACAGAGACAGCCTGTGTCGCAGATAACCTGTGTTCTAAGCAGCCTGTATTATAGAGATAGCCTGTGTTATAGCCAGCCAGTGTTACAGAGACAGCCTGTGTCACAGACAGCCTGTGTTTTAGAGGCATCCCACGTTACAGAGGCAGCCTGCACTACAGACAGCCTATGTTATAGACAGCCTACATTACAAACAGCCTGTGTTCTGGACACAGGCCTGTGTTAGGGATAGCTAGCCTATGTTACAGCCAGCCTGTGTTACGGACAGCCTCTGGTACAGACGGCCTGCGGTACGGACAGCCTGTGTTATAGTCAGCCTGCATTGGACACTCTGTGTTATAGACAGCCCTGTGTTGGACAGTGAGTGTTACACACAGCTTGTGTTGGACAGCCTGCGTTACGGACACCTGCTTTGAAATAACTGTCATGGAGCCAACCAGCCTCAGTTGGTTTTGTGACAGTTGTTAAAATACAGAGAGACTGAACTATGGCCTGATGTTCTACAATACCTTTGAGTGCTTTGCATTATTTGCTTATAGTTTAATCTAAACATCCCTATAGATACTGACAAGACAAAAGTGCATCTTGGAAGTTCTCTTGGTTTTATCAGGCAGACAGAGGAAACCATCTAGAAGAATTCCCCAATATGACGTAAAAACCTTATTCCAGGCAGCAAGCGCTCACCACACTCCAGGCCCACAGATTACTCAGTTATTCTGTGGCCCCTGTGATTGTGGAGTAGAATTCCATCCACCCCGGCTGGCGCCCACCAGAGCTATTGCACTTCCCGTGTTGCTAAGGACCAGAGTTTCCCCTGTTTGTGCAGTGTTTCCCAAAGCTGCATGGGCTTCCTGTTATCATATTCAGTTATATTTCTTATAAATGTTTTTCAGATAGCCTCAGTACTGTGAAAAGAACCTAGAAAAGCAGAAAAATGTTTCTATTCAAGCTGATCATACATGTTTGGTATGACCTTAAAAAACACATAGATAAATAGTTTCAGGCACAATATAAGTCATGGCTTACAGTCTTTATTTTTTTGTGTATTTTTAAATTCAGAATATCATGGGGGTATGAATGTTTGGGTTACATGAATTTCTTTTGTGCAGCCTGAGTCAAAGTCATAAGTGTGCCCATCACCTGGAGAGTGTGTGTTGTACCCATGAGGTGTGAATTTACCCCGCCCCTCTGGCCCCAGAGCCTTTACACTAAGATTCAAGTTGTCTTTGAAGAAGGAACTATAAATCCTCTGTGTTACACCCAAAGAAAATCCCTTCTGAATGTTACAGTGTTTGATATTCCTTCTCTTTAATTAATTAGTTAATTTTTTCAGAATTTAGACTTTCTATTATTGTAATAATTGTTTTAGTTTCTAGAAATAGGCAAAAAAATCTGTGGAATTATTGTTAGTGACTAAATCATAATGATCAACACAATTCTATAATATTAATGTCCTTGGTTGACATAACAATGAGCCACTTGTTAAGCAAAACGTACCTGGTCCACGCCTGCTTGCAGAGGAGTGTGATGATTAATTTATGTGTCACCTTGGAAGGTGTTTTTGAATAAGATTAATGTTTAAATTGGTGAGCTATGAGTAAGCAGATTTCTGTCCTCCCTTCTGTGGGTGGGCCTCACATTAGGCTCCAGCATTCTCTTTGAACTTCACCTGCAGCTCTCGTGGGTCTGCAGGCTGCTGGCTCACACTACAGATTTTGGACTTGTCAGCCTTCATAATTGTTTGAGCTAGTTCCTTATAATAAATCTCTTTCTATTCTGCCTCTGGTAGTTTCTTAATTAAAAAAAAAAATCTCTATACGTTCTGTTAGTTCTTTTTCTCCAGCGAACTCTGATTATCCAAAGGGTCACTTATATAAAGTGATGGGCTGCATAAAAGTCCAATGTGTATGTATCAGTCACATTTAAAATATGAAGAGATATACATGAAATTGTCTATTGTGACTAAAATGTTTAAAATATTCCTTACTAAAGTGATTATTTTAACTGGCCCTAAAAATTCTATCTTTAAAAATGTAAAGTCCTTAGAAAAAGGAAAAGCTTGAAGTTTACTTTTTATAATTTCATAAGCAATTTGTATTTTGTGATAATATAAATAAATCCCTATGGTTAAAAAACAAATCTGTAAACCACGAAACAGAATTCTTTACAAGTTGAAAGAAAACTTAGGAAATTTTATTTAGATATCAAATTTAAAGAAACTGAGAAACTGGCGATGCCAATGGCTCATCGAGTAGGGCGCCAGCCCCATATACCGAAGGTGGTGGGTTCAAACCTGGCCTTGGCCGAACTGTAAAACAGAAAAATAGCTGGACGTTGTGGCCGGCGCTTGTAGTCCCAGCTACTCAGGAAGCGGAGGCAAGAGAATCACCTAAGCCCAGGAGTTGGAGGTTGCTGTGAGTTGTGTGACACCAGGACACTCTCCCGAGGGCGATAAAGTGAGACTCTGTCTCTACAAAAAAAAAAAAGAAAGAAAGAAACTGAGAAACTAAAGAACTGAAAATCAATGCTTATTAACCAAGGACTAATGTTAAAAATATAATTAGAAAGCTTTGAATATTTAAAGGACCCAGTGATTCTTAATTGAAGCAGAGACTGCTAATTTTAGGAGCTTGGGTCCTGAAAAAAAAGAGAGAACTTATATTGGGTCCATCAAGACCTTATTCTCAGCTAGCAAAAATCTGTTGTCTCTTTTGTTATTTAGTAAAGACATAATAAAGACCCTGACCTTCTCCTGGGCATATGGAAGGCTGGAATTAAGACTTCCTTTTCCTGTCTGCTTACAGTGAGGCATGGCTTTGTGGCTGAGTGAGTCCTGGCTGGTGAGCTGCGAGGTGGGCACAGCAGCTTTTAGACAGCATCTTGGACTGGGAGGTAGAAGCTTCCCCTGAGGGGACAAAGCAACAAGGCAGACAGAAAGCAGGTGCCTGATTCAGGGACTACCATCCCAGACTGGGCCTGGTAACCTCCAGTCTTTTTTCTTTTTTCAAAAGAGAGAAATAAACCATAATGTTTAATCCACTTATTTTAAGTTACTGAATTTAGACCCATTTTTAGAGTCTAGAGTTAATCCTGACAGATACATCAATGTGTTTTTTTAATCACTTGTACAACAATTTCCTATATGAATAAATTCCTCAGGATAAGGTTCAGTGGCATGTTCTCAGATCTGAACAGTGTGGACAGCCTGTCTTTCGGTAAGAGCTCATGTGTCTGACTTAAGAGATTGGAAAATGTGGTTGAGTGAGAACAGGTGAGTAACTTGGTTCTTGCAAAAAAGAATCTGAGCTGGGTCCTTCAAGACGTTATATTCAGCCACTATTGCCTGTCACCTGAGTAAACGAAACAACTAGCAAACAGGTATATTGGGAGTCAAGGGAGAATAAATATATTTTGACAGTAAAATGTTCTGATATTAAAAACAAGCGTCTGAATTTTTCAGAGGGCACATAAAAGAAGCATGGTGGTGGTGGTGATGGCAACACCTACTTCATTCTGTCATTGCAGACTGTATTTCTAACCGCGTGTCTGACACGTGCCCCGTTAGTCACCATGGGACGTGAAAGACAGACTTGGAGCCGCTAAGCAGGCCCCATAAGATGCATTCTTTCTGTTTTGGTCCATAAGCAAATCTGTCCAGACAGATGGCTCTTGCCCAAGTGGGAGGCAAATTCAGGCTTATAAAAATGCTTGGAATGAAGTATGCTTAGCTGGAAGGAGCTTCTTATGTGGAATCTGTGTTCTCTCAAAGCTACAGACAGACAAACCTGAACTGCTCATTGGCACTTTCTAAGAAAATCAAAGGTTTTCTCCTGTTCGTTACAAATTTTATACTTATGTGACTGTCAACCTCCCTCAAAGCATGTTGACATATTAGTTGAATTAAAAAAACTAAAAATGATTCTGGTTGGCATGGTTTTCATACTGGTTGTAGCATTTGTGCTGGACAGCATATTTTGGGCACTCTTAAAACGCATCATTTTCCTTTCCCTATAAAGATAAAAATGTCTTGTTTTAAACACATTAGATCTTTTTTGCATAATTTTTTCCTGCCTTTACTAATGTTTGCAACACTTCTCAATTTAGTGCCATCTGTGATTCCATCAGCTTGCTATTTACTGCCTTCTCTAGATCATTAAGGGAGATGTTATGGCGATAATGTTCTATTTACATGTTACTTCTCCAGGAAGCTTGAAGGATATTTGTAGTAGTTATTGTATTAAACAATGGTACCCAAATGAGTTAAAGAATTTTACAGTTAGAGAGCATGTCAAGATTAGTATGAGTTTTTTTCCATGGGAAAACTACTTGGTGATTCTGGAGCGTGAGCGTGTTTCTTAGTAGGTATACGTGTTGCTCTGAGCCTTTAAGGAAGTTGTTGCCTTCCTTCAGGTGGTCCCCTCATGATAAGAGAGGGGAGAGTGATTGAATTAGATTGATGAATGAGTTTTACTTTTTTTCCAGTTCCCTCTTGGCCTCAACAGCAAAGCCTTAATTATTGTGATGTGGCCAAATGCCATTAACATTAGAGGAAGAAGGGGAAACAAAAGAATCAGGTGAAGTGAATTATTTGAGGAAGACAAAGAACTCACGGTGGTGTCTCCTTCCTTTTATGTTGTGAGGCTCAGTTAACCTCGGTGCATGCTTCTAGTGGCCTGGACGGAGACTAAGGAATCCTTTGTAAAAATGGGGGAAAGGAGACTATTTTGGTTATTGAATGTGTCGATTTTATTTTATTTTTTTATTTTTAAATAGTATTGTACCACAGCAATCAAGTTGTGCTTGGTTAAACACAGAGAAAGCATCTCTTCTGTATTTAATCAGTATCTTTACTAACTATTCAGGGACGTAGGCTGTTGGCAGTTGCTTGAGGAAGTCCATTCTTGGTCCTTTTCTATTAATCACTGGTCCTTCTCTATTAATCTATTAATTTTGAAAGTCAGAAACTCAATGTCATCTGTTCACAACTCATACTACCTTTGCAAGTTAGCTGGAGAACTTTGGCTTCTGAATTTAGATAATGCAGGCTGTTGCTGGATTGAGTGTGAGATCTATGAGTGTTGCTTCTTATGGAATTAGAATTATGATCATCCAAAAGAATTCGTAGGGCTTAACAGGATTTCTACCTGATTTTTGACTCTAAATTTATCATTTCCCATACTTCTTAGACCCATTAATTCATTAGTACCTTAGTATTCATTTCTAAATCAGCTTAATAGTGGCGAGTAAAGGGACAGTAACATGCATCTCTCTCAATAAGGAAATAAAATTTATGGCAGATTTTGGAAGGGGGAATATTTGCATTTGCATTTAAATTGCTCACCAGGAGACAGAGACCAGTGTTTGGTTTGTTTGCTTGTTGCCTCAGGTGGCTGTGTCTACTGGGGAGGGATCTGGGAGGAGCAGACGGCTGTGTTAGGTCTCCTGGTTAGGAACGCCAGTGTGAGGGAAAGACTCCACCAAGCCCACGGGCAATTAGAACACAGCTGCCCAAAGTTCATTCATTTGAACAGCAGTCCCAACCTTTCTGACAGCAGGGCTTGGGGGGACGGATCTGACAGGAGACAGAGCTCAGGCAGTTACCCCAGTGATGGGGAGGGGCCTGTTAAGTGTGGATGGCACTGTGCTGGCCCACTGGTCTGCAGCGTGGGGCTGGAGACTGCAGCTTTGAAGGCCATCATCTGATTTTTATTTTACACATGACTTCATTGCTTCATTGCTAATGTTTCTCTTTTAAACCAATTCAATTTTATCATTTCAATAAATTGCTTTAAAAGACGCCGAAAAATCAGCATCTTTTACTGCAACAGGTGATGGCTGTAAGAAGTGTGAAAGCCAAACCAAGTCCCCTCAGATTCTGCATGATGATATTTCGGCCAGTGCAAAGGGCACACACAGTGACTCTGGCTGAAGGTCGCCAGCTGTGTTTTCACTGTGCCTCTTCTATGTCTAGACACACTTACCAGGAGTCTGCCACAGTGTCACAGCTGCCTGTCGCATTCAGTGTGACAGCAGGTGACACGGGTTTGTAGCCCAGGAGCTCGAGGCTGCCTCAGATGGCCCGCTGTGCGGTGGGCTGCGTTCTCTCAATGTGGAGGTGCTCACTTCACAATGTCCACACACCTGGGCCTCCCCGAGGGCTGGGACTGCCTCCTTATCAAAGCCCTTGACATAATTTAACTAAAGTTAAGTCAGAACAACAAATACAATTTTGAGCCACCACGAGCCACTGCGCCCGGCTGGTGAAGTTTTTCTCCAGTTTTTCCCGTGACTGGAGTCGTCGGTAAACCCAGGGCTCGTCTAATCTCAGGAGATGCAGGGTGCTGTTGGTTCTTTACTTTGTGCTATTATTTAGTAGCGAGTTTGCTTTTCATTTCAAAGTGTGGTCTGGGGCCTTGAGTACACAGCAGACTGTGTCAGTTATCAGTTGTCCCATAGAATCACATCCCTGAGGGTGGGCAATACAAAGAGATTTATTTTACTAATGCTGTTGGGTATACTGTTATAGTGTTTTCTTAGATTTCCATGGAAAATCCGACCTCCAGTGTTATCCTCACACCTCAGAACTTCTGCAGAGGGAATACCTGTGAACTCCCCACTTGCTGCTCCATTATCCATAGAAATTAATCACAGTGAACGTTACCTGATTTCATGGGTTTGTGACGAGATTATGGCCTCACCTCCAATCAGTCAGAAAACAGTTGTGGCCAAGAGTAGTTTTATGAAAAGCCTCCCTACCCCATATCTTTATTAGGACAGAGTTATTTGTACCTATTAATGTGGAACTCCCAAAATTGTATTTCTGACTTAACTTTAGCTGAATTATGTAAAGTGCTTTAGTAAGGAGGCATACTTCTCCCATTAACCTTCTAACTTTGGATGGTATAGTTTGACATCCTCTAGGGCAGTGGTTCTCAACTTGTGGGTCGCAACCCCTTTGCAACAATGAAAATACATCACAACATTAGGAAGGTTGAGAACCACTGCTCTAAGGGAAGAAAATTCTTGAAACCTGATGAAAGTAAACCCATGAATGAATTTAAAAGATAATGCCAATGTTAAATTCTAGGAAAGAAAAACTATTCACAGTATATGGTAGCAATGTTTGGAAACAATATTAGGCAATAGGAATGTGCGAGATGGCATGTTTAATAAGTGTTTTTTAAAGTTTACAAATAGCATGGGTGGTCTCACCTAGAAGTAAATCACACATCTGTGGTCTTTCGTGGAGGGGAATCTGTCCTGTGGCTTTCTGAAGTCTGCTCCTTGCATATCTTTGTGGATTCCACCAGTGCTATATGTAAACTTATGCATTTGCGTGAGTCCTGCACCCTGGGGTAGTCAATAAAAATGCTGACCAAGAAGAGACGAAATTCTCTCTTTTTATTTAGTCCTTTTCTTCCAGAGAGCTTCAGGAGAAAGGATGCTGGTTGCACTTTTATACTTTACTAATGATAGTGATTTGGAAGTACAGTCTTTGAAAAACTTGCAATTCAAGTCAGGAGGAGACATTTGCACAGTTTAGATCGAAATGACAGTGAGTATCTGTTTGCTGCCATGTTATCCATCAGCTTAATGCAACTGCAGTTTCTCACTTGGATATGACACTGTGCTTATAAGAACTTGTAACTTTGCCATCTCACTTCTCACTGTATGGGATCGTATTGTGTCTCTTGTACATGGCTGTGCCTGACAGTGCTGTGATATTGGGCACCTTTGATATCTGGTGGGATTTCCTTGGAACATCTCTTCTTAGCAGAAATTCATATAGGCATTTCTGGAGGCCATTCCAGCAGGTAGCTGTCAGGGTCAGGAGCCTCGTTCTCCTCGGAGCTGGAGAAATGCCAGCACAGCACAGTGGCAGAGGAATAACGTTGAGAGAATATTCTTGCTGTGGGCAGCTGTGGACGAAGGACTACCTACTGAATGAAACAGTGTCTTAGTAATTCTCTGGAAAGTCAGGGACTGACTTTTCTAGTTCTAGCTCCTTGGATCAAAGGCTAGGCTTCCTGTGGATGCATCATAGCAAGAATTCCTGGCAACATAGCAGTCTCTGCAGTTCTGCCAGCGCCCATGTGCAGAGTTGTCTATAAATAGGAAGGTCATGAGACAAGAACATTCACAAAGTCAAGACTATTTATAAGGTAATATTTAGTATGTATGTTTCTTCATTGGAAAAGGAAATCTTATTTTTCAAACTTTCAGAGTACCATAAAATATGATAGATATCAAAGATAAGAGTTAATTCATTTATGATGTATTTCACAAACATCAAAATCAAAAAGGAGAAACTTGGCTTGTCAAATCAAGAAATATATTTATTTTATGTTTATAGACATTAAGCAAATCAAAATGTCATTTCTTCAGATATAAAGACTTTTTGTTTGTGTAGCTTTTTGTCTTTTAATTTCTTAGGCATTGAAAGTGTGCACAGTCTAATGTTTGTTAAAGTAGTAGTAGAACCTCCCCCTCCCAAAAAAGAACCCTAGTGGCTTAAATATTTTATAAGCTTAAATTTTTTTTTTTTTTGGCTTAACTAGACGTCTAGAGGTAGATGGCTGCTAGCTCAAAGATAGAGTTTAAGTCTTCAAAATTCTCTTCTTTCTTTCTTATGGTTACATGATAGCTGTTCCATCTCCAATGTCACATTCATATTTCAGTTAAAAAGGGAGGGAAAGGGCAGTAAGTCTAATGCTAGCTGGGTTTGCTCCCTCTCTGAGTAACTACTCACACCACTTATATGTCATTGTCCAGAGGTGTATTATGGCCTCTCCTGTCTCCCCGGTGGGCTGACCATTGCTTTCTCCATGAGATCATATGATCACTTGTTCCCCGAAATGATGTTATCTGAGGAAGGAGGACAGAAAGGGTATGAAATCAGTTTATCACAAAAATCTATCTTTAATGTCACCTCTTACATAAATCTCAAGCCTATTTTTATTTCTATATTTTCATTTACATTATATTTAACAAATGAGAAATAAGAATAAATCAGTTAATTGACTAAAGAGGATTTCTGGGAGGAGGTGCAACTGAAACATGGGTTTTGGGTTTCGCTGTAGCTTAGAGAAGACAATAGGGTAAGAATTCTGAGCAAAAGGGAAGCAGGGATAAAAGTCTTAAGATGGAAATGATCAAGTACGTATGAATGTGATTAAGGTTATGGGAAAAGAGACAATTAGGAGATAAGACTTGCTTAAGCTGAGATGTTGAAGACGATTTTGAATGAAATGGATGGAGATCACCATGTCAGACACTCAGTCTGGATCATTCGTGTATAGCACTGTGGAGAACCAGAAAGCAATCCAAATTAGGTCAAAGGAAAGCTCCTAGAGGTCTAAAAAAAGAGTGGAAAAAAGAAACTCAGCCCTAAAGGTAGCCCCCGTCACTGCCTGTTTAATACATACTCTCTGTTTCTGCAGTCCATCTTGTTTGAGGCTATCCTAGAATTTTCTAAGTTTTTAGGTGATGTACATTTCACTGCCTATGGCAAGTCATCATATATTTGCAGAATCAAATCAAACTGTATTTCCAGTACTCCGCAACGTTGTTAGGAATGGCTCCGCCCCATAGCTCCTGCCAAGAGGTCAGGCCAAAGCTGCCAGGTTGGTTTCTCCAGAAGTGTTTTTTTTCCCCACACCAACTGAGTTAGAGGAAGTACATTCATAGCATATGATCTGTGCCAAATATATCTTTTCTTGTGAATTTAAGCTAAGGTTTTTTGAGACAGAGCCTCAAGCTGTCACTCTGGATAGAGCGCTGTGGCATCACAGCTCACAGCAACCTCCAATTCCTGGGCTCAAGCGAGTCTCTTGCCTTTGCCTCCCAAGTAGCTAGGACTACAGCGCCCGCCACAACGCCCAGCCATTTTTTGGTTGCAGCCATCATTGTTGTTTGGCGGGCCCAGGCTGGATTCGAGCTTGCCAGCTCAGGTGTACGTGGCTGGTGCCTTAGCCTGGCCGAGCCTTTTTTTTTTTTTTTTTTTTAATTTTGTTTTCAATTGTCTTAGTTAGAATTTTCTTCTTCCTTTCTTTTCCCTCCCTCCCTTCTTCCCTCCTTCCCTTCCTCTTTCTTTTCTTTTCTTTTCTTTCACAGAGCCTCACTTTGTGGCCCTCAGTAGAGTGCTGTGGCATCACAGCTCATAGCTATACACCTTCAACTCTTGGGCTTAAATGATTCTCTTGCCTCAGCCTCCCAAGTAGCTGGGACTACAGGCGCCTACCACAATCCCCAGCTTTTTTTTTTTGGTAGAGACAGTCTCAAACCTCTGAGCTCATGGCAATCCACCTGCCTTGGCCTCCCAGAGTGCTAGGATTATAATGGTGAGCCACCATGCTTAGTCGGTTTTTGAGATTCTCAGTAATTTAGTTTTCAGGAACAAAACAGCTGGCCATGTGAAAATGGGATCACTGACAGCTAAAGCTGTAAGCAAACCAGAGTGAGTGGATGGGGAGGCCATGGTTCAGTAGCAACCAGAAGAAGCTGGTTTGCATTGGAGAGAAAGTGCAGGGAGGAGCAAATGGGCAGCTTCACCCCAACGGCTTTAATGATTCTAGTTTGCTCAGTTTGGGCTCGACTTCACATTTCCTTCCATGAAAAGCTGCAGTGTTCTTTCAGTCAGTTGTTTCATAAACTTATTTGTATGGGTTTTTGTTTCTTGCTATCAGTTATACCTAACCCCCCCCCAAAAAAATACATTTGGATAATATTCCTGTAATTTCCTGTGGGAGGAATAAGATTGCATAGTATAAGGGAGGCAAGTTGTATTTTATATCTCTTTAAGTGGCAATATAAAATCAGTGTAATCATGTTCTACTGTTTTATTCTTGCCTCCTTACATGTTTGAAAATGGAAAAGTTATAGGACTGATAGCTAAGTCTTTTAAAAAAAAAAAGTCAGTATTTAATCTGAAGTTAGTACAGATTATCTTATGATTTCCTTATTAGTTTCATTAATGACCACAGTTTACCCAATCATGGGAGCTCTAATAACATAGGTTAGGAAGAATGAGGTAGATTTTCTATGTTTATGTCAGGAAAATCAGAAGATTCTGGAGGGGCCAATAAGCATGTTTAATAAAAAGGCCCCCATTCTTGTGAGTGTTGGTCTTCCCACAGACACTACATTCACCTCTTTAATCTTTGTAATGAGCCACACTGGACCTTTGATGGCTCCTCAGAGTGGAGCCAGCTGCAGCAGAGCCAGCAGTAGATACTGTTCCACAGCCGCAGGGCTGAGAAAGGAGGTGGCGAGATTCAGTGGGTGTCAGAGAAATGTCATTATCAGTGCCATGCAATTTTGAGTGCTTGATTTTGTCTTATGAAAGTCTTCTCTGTAATAGGAATAAAGATGATCAGAAGGAAAGGACTTGCTTTGAATTCTGGTGAGTTGAGGATATCCTCTACCATGGTTGGAATATTCTCTGTGCTGGCCCACACCCAGAGACCCTTGCAAAGGGAGGTGGACAAGGCGTCTGGTGAGTTAATGCAAATCTCCAGGGTTCTAGCCCTTAACACGTTACTGGGGCTTTATTTTCCTGGACAAAGAGATTGAGGCAGGCTGACCAAAGGACCTGGCACTACCATGGGTTAGGCAGAGAGCATCTGGAGGTCACAGATGGGGAATGCACAGGGCATGAGACATCCTGAGGAGAGGAACATTCAAAGGACAAGAATTCTCCTTTCTCACATAAGCCTTTCATTCTCTCGTCCTCCCTCTGCCTTCTGCTTGTTTTACCAAAGAACGAGGAAGAATCATGGTGTATTTGAGCAGCTCTGCTCTAGACACTCCTGGGCTCTACCCCTGACCAGTGCACCCTCAGGCCTTAGAGGGCTGAATGAACCTGCCAACCAGAATGGTTTGCAGTGGTCTGATTTGTGAACGGAGCACACAAGGGAAAACTAACTGCAGTGATTGTGGAATCTGAAAAGAAAGATCCATTAGAAGTGTACATTTATTTTTGTTAATTTATACTGAATGTGTTCTACTTCTTTTCTAAGTATTATTCCAGAAGAGAGGCAGAAATAGCATGAGTTTCTGAACACCTGGTTACCTTAAGAAGTATTTCACTAATAAATACTAGCAAACATCATATCTGGAGGCTTTATATGAATCTTCAATAATGTTATAAATTGTTCTTAGGCTATAGTTCCAGCATGTTCTACCTGAATACAGTCTGCTTTCTGCTTTCCAGAGTGCTGGTAACTGGTTTTATGCCAACTTTGCATCAGAAAATAATGTATGCTGGATGGCGCCTGTGGCTCAGTGAGTAGCGTACTGGCCCCATATACTGAAGGTGGTGGGTTCAAGCCCAGACCCGGCTGAACTGCAACAATAACAACAAAAAAAATATATAGCTGGGCATTGTGGTGGGCACCTTTAGTCACAGCTACTTGGGAGACTGAGGCAGGAGAATCGCTTAAGCCCAAGAGCTGAAGGTTGCTATGAGCTGTGACACCGTGGCACTCTACTGACGGTGACAAAGTGTGACTCTGTCTCGTAAAAAGAAAAAGAAAATAATGTGTGCTCTTCCTTTGCATATAGTAAACAGACTACTTGATTATAGGAGTTAGCAGTTCAGTCTAACTAATTACTTTGCTTTAAAAAGGGGGGACCATTATCTTAGAAGGGATTGGTTTTTGATGCTAGTCTATAGTGTTACAAATTGTTTCTCTTAGAGTTATCTGGTATATTAAAGTACTCAATTTATATTATGATGTGCTTTTAGAACTTGAAAGTAAAGGGGTCAATGGCAAAACTTGCCCTTTTCCCTTAGGTTGGTTTGCTGAAAAGATCAACTCACAGTTATGGTAGATTAATAAGAGAAAAGTTTATTTCCAAATACCACTCACGTGGGAGGAACCACAAGAATGATTTCCCAAATTCCTAATGATAATCAGTGGCTTTTAAAGATGCCTTTTAGAAGGGAGGGGGGAGAGTGGGGAAAGTATACCTGCAACCTTTGGTTGCTGGGGACATTGTATATTGGTGGGTGGAAACAGACTAATTTGCAGATTAACCTGAGAGACAGATCTGCTTCAAATGACCTTAGGGCCGGGTCTATGTGATAAGGAGTCCAGTGGCCCCTTTTCTGATTCTAAATAGGTTACTCAAGTTTTATAGAGGAGAGGCCAGTGGTTTCTGATCAAAAATGGCCTTTTCACCTAAAATTTTCTTTATACCAAGTAATCATATTTTGAGGTGAAATTTCCTTAGCTACTTCAAAGGAATTTTATTAGAGAGTTTTAGAGTTTTGATTAAGATTAAAATTTATTATAATTTACTAGGTATAAATTCTTGTGTGATGATTATTTTTCTTAGAAATAATATATAAAATGAAATATTACTAATGTTAGTTCACTATTCATAGTTTTTATTTTCTTTAGTTTTATTTAGTGTTCTAAAATAATCCTGGAAAATACTAATGTGCTTTGTTGAAAGAATTAAGCACCCAAGAAAATCTATTTTTATGGTAGAGAATAGGTATTATAATTATCTACTTAGCATTGAGAGAAGTTTATGATGATAAGTTTAGGTATGTTTGGATTCTTTTTTTTTTTTTTTTTTACTTGTTGGGGATTCATTGAGGGTACAAGAAACCATGTTACACTGGTTGCATTTGTTAGGAAAAGACCCTCTTACAATCGTGTTTTGCCCCCAAAAGGTGTTTGATGAGAAACTGTATTGTATTGGTTAGAATTTTGTTGAGAATATTTGCATCTATATTCATTAGTAAAATTCATCTGTAATTCTCTCTTTTAGTTGAGTCTTTTCCTGGTTTTGGTATCAGGGTAATGTTTGCTTTGTAGAAAATGTTGGGGAAGATTCCTTCCTCCTCAATTTTTTGGAATAGTTTCTGTGGTATGGGAATAAGCTCTTCTTTGAAGGTTTGATAGAATTCTGGTGTGAAGCCATCTGGACCAGGGCTTTGTTTTGTTGGGAGATTTCTTATTATTTCTTTGATCTGAGTGCTTGAAATTGGTCAGTTCAGGAGAACTATTTCAGTAGGGAGAAGGTGTGATTCCAAGTCTTGATCCATTTTGTTCATATTGTCAAATTTCTGGGCATAGAGTTTCTTGTAGTATATAGATATAGTCTCTTGTATCTCTGTGGCATCTGTTGTTATTTCCCCTTTATCTTTCTGATTGAGGTTAGTAGAGCTTTTGCTTCTCTGTTTCTAGTTAGTCTAGCCAAAAGTTTATCTATTTTATCTATTTTTTCAAAATGCCAACTTTTTGTTTCATTAATTTTCTGGTTTTTAAAATTTCATTATTCTCTGATTTAATTTTGGATAATTTAATTTATAATTTATTTTCTTGTGATGGGTTAAGAATTAGAATGTTCTTCTTTTTCTTTTTTTATTTTTTCTTTTTTTATTTTTTTAATATTTTATTTTATTTTATTGAATCATAGCTGTGTACATTAGTTCAACCATGGGGTACAGTGTGGGGGCTTCACATGCAATCTGAGATATTTTATCAACCTGATTGACATACCGTTCATGATATTTTCTCATTTACTATATGAAAACATTTTTCTTTTTCTAATTCCATAAGATGATTTGAGAGTATGTTGATGTGCTCACTTTTTGCTTTTTGAATGTTTACATCTAGTGCAATAAATTTTCCTTTCAGGATTGTTCTGCAGTATCCAACAGGTTTCAGTAGCTTGTGTCCTCATTGTTGCTAAGTTTGGGGAAATTAATAATTTCCTCTTTTATCTCTTCCTGAACCCAACTATCATTCAGGTTGTTTAATTTCTATGCCTTGGCTTGGTACTTGTGGCTCAACAGGCTAAGGCACCAGCCACGTACACCTGAGCTGGTGGATTCAAATCCAGCCTGGGCCTGCCAAACAACAATGATGGTTGCAACCAAAAAATGGTTGGGCATTGTGCTGAGCACCTGCAGTCCCAGCTACTTGGGAGGCAGAGGCAGGAGACTCACTTGAGCCCAGGAATTGGAGGTTACTGTGAGCTGTGATGCCACAGCACTCTACCCAGGGTGACAGCTTGAGGCTCTGTCTCAAAAAAAAAAAAAAAAAGTTCAA